>JAJPUD010007380.1:65263-87532 GCA_023553655.1 Myrmecobius fasciatus | reverse complement strand
GCCCCCAACATAAAACCAGATCCTAGATTTATTTATTAGTTCAAGAAATAAATAAATAAATAAAACCTAGTTCAAGAAGGTTTTGGGTTTTTTGGGGGTTTTTTTGTTTGTTTTTTTACTTTAATCTTATTAAAGTATTTGGTTTTCGAGATTTCAAATTTTCTTCCCACTTGGGGATTTTTAGCATGCCTATTTTATTGATCTGTTTTGTTTTGTTTTGTTTTCCCATTTTATTGGTGTAAGAATTTAAAGGAAGAAATTTTTCCTTCAGTACTGTTTTGGCCGCATCCTATGTACATACATTTTGGCATGTCATCTCATTGTTGTCACTCTCTTTAATGAAATTATCAATTGTTTCTATGATTTGTTCTTTAACCCATTTATTCTTTAGGATGAGATTATTTAGTTTCCAATTAATTTCTAAGTTATTTTTCCACTGCCCTTTGTTGAATGTAATTTTCATTGCATTGTGATCTGAAAAAAAATGCACTGAATATTTCTGCCTTTTTTACATTTGATTTTGAGGTTTTGTACCCTATGACATGATCTATTTTTATGTTGATGCCATATGCTATTGAGAAAAGTGTATATTCCTTTCTTTTCCTGTTCTGTTTTAGCCAGAAGTCTATTATATTCAGTGTTTCTAATATTCTATTTACCTTCTTAATTTTTTTCCTACTTAGTTTTTATTGGATTTATCAAATTCTGAGAGCAGAGAGTTGATGAGGTCAGAGAGCAATAAAAGGAAGACATCTTTTCACTAAAAGGAAAGATCCACTGGATTAAAGAGAAGGGACTGTGGTCCAGAAAAAAGGATTCAATTTGACAAGATCTAAAGCCCAGGATTGGTTGCTTTTAGAGAGAGAAAAGGAATATATGGGACCATTAGGTCCAAAGTCTGGGGGCCCTAAAAATCCAGCTTGTAAAAGGGAATTGGATGACTGATATGATTTGGCCATTGGTAAATTATATTTTCATGATTTTGAACAAACAGCTCATCCTGTAGAACTAGGGAATAATTTCCTGCAGAGAAGGTGATAAGTACTCTCTATTGCTTCATTTCAGTTTACCAGGCAGGAAGTTCTTCCTTCTGTTTGACTTCTCAGTTTTTCACCAAAGATGGGATTATTTCAGTAGAATTAGTGGGAATATTTAAGTTACCACTCCACTTACCCTCATTTCATCTTGCCTTCTCCAGATTCACAATTCCCCTTGATCTTGCTTTCCTCAGTACAATTAAGCAGCTGAACTGCTAATTCTAACCAAGTTTCACCTCTCCTTTATGTTCAAATCAAATTTTCTTCTAGAAAGAACAGGGAGAAGACAAGATGAGAAATGACTCAAAGTAAGGTGCTGTTCTTCCCATGCATTTTCCCAGGAGATTCCAGTGTTTTTCACAATTGGGGGGGAACTACATCAGTTCTTAAGTCTGACCACTATAATCAAATTAAGAAGTCAAAACTTATGTGCCCTCTACCTTTCAGAGTAGCCAAGTAAATACTGAAGGAAACATCTGGCCATAAGAGCTGTGTATCCAAGTCTCAAAACTCAAATATCCACTGTTTCCTGGGTCAGTTTTGTCTTCTCCACATGCCTTTGGGCTGCTATGGGAGGCCAATCCTCTTCAACGAGATTGTCTTGTCAATTACTTTAAGCTTTCTATTGTCAGAACCAGTCAAAGATCTCCTTCTGAAAAATAGGAAGAAATTTGCCCATGTTATTTTAGGATTAAAGAATCACAGAATCTCACAGTTATGAAGGATTCCATGGAACCCAACCCCAACCTTAGAAGAAATCATTTTTATAACTTCTTGACAAGTTATAAAGTCTCCTTTTGAACCTCCAGTGATGAAGTGTTCCCTACAATTTCATGGTTGTACAACTGTGATTTTTGGGAAGATCCTTCATATGTTTATTTCAAAACTACCTTCTTGCATCTTTTCCCCTTGACTTAATTCTGCTCCCTGAAGTTCCCTAGAACAAATTTGTTCTCTCTCACATCAATAAAATGATAGTCAGTGATGGTTCTTCAAATACTTGGAAACATGATCCTATCTGAATTAAACCTTCTTTTTTCTATGAGAAAAATTATCACTGGTGTTAAGTAGTGATATACTTCTAGCCACTCTCACAATACTCTTACCTCCCTCTCCTGAAGTAAGAAAAAAAATTCTCTAAGAGGTGACTAGAGCCTGGGAAGAGAAAGTAGAGCTGCATTTGAGTCTGCTTCCAGTCCTAGAACTCTTGTTCCTAATTCAAGTCTAAACCTTACTCTGGGAGTCAGAGCAGAACAGCAAGGTCATCAGAAATAAAAGTGGAAGTCTTGCATTGGACTCCATTGGCTGAGCCTCCAAGAAGGGCAAGAGTCAAGCACAGTAATAGCATCTGGAGGAAGGAAGGAGTTCAAGAAATTGGTAAATGTCTGGGAGGGAGTGGGACATAGGTATAGTATATCCTGTGCCCCTGGGGAATGGATGTGTCCTCCTCTCCTCTATCTTCTCTCTCTTCTTATCTGTACCTACCTCCTCCTTCTCTCCCCCTCTATTTTACACCCTCCCCCTCATAAGACAAAGCCTTAGTGAACTCCAGGGATTTCTAAGAGGGGTATAGGAGAGAAAACTTTGTGTGGAACCACCTCGCTCCTCTTCATCTCCTAATATTTGAGCCCAGAAGTATCACTAACTTTTGATATGTCCTCAGAAACTGACTTCAGTCTATAACCTCTTACATCACTTAGTTACTTTGGTTCTTTGTTGTTGTCTTTTAGTTTTTAATTAATTTATTTATTTTAATACACATTGCTTTATGAATCATGTTGGAAGAGAAAAATCAGAACATGGGATAGGAAAAAAAAACACAGAAAAAAGAAGTGAACATAGCACATGTTGATTTACTTCCAATCTCCATAATTCTTTTTCTGGATGCAGATGGCATTTTTTGTCCAAAGTCTATTAGGATTGCTTTGGTCACTCATACTTTGACAGGAGGTATCTTGGTTTTGAGAACCTCCTCTGTGACCATGGCATTTTCAGTTTGGTGTTTTATGTGTTGTCTCTGGTGCTTCAAGAAGCCTTCGTCCCAAGCCACCAGACCCAGCTTCTTGTCCAAGTTCATCATTGAGTTTCTCTCTAGCCCAAAGCCCAAGATAATGGTAACCATTCAGGAAAGAATTAGCCAGACTCTTCCTTCCCCAGCCATCCAAGATGTATAGAGCCATCCAAGATGTATAGTGTTTGTTGTCCTTGCCCTGCAGCCTAGACAAACAGGGGTGATCCAAGTAGTCCTGACCCTTTTACTTCTGGCACTGGCCCCCAGGCCCATTCTGATGGAGTCCCTTGGCTCCCTTAAGACCTTCAGGGATTACTGGCTTTAAGGGAAGAACCCCGGAGTTCACAGTCTGACCAATTTCATTCTTTAGCTCAAAGACAGAAAACAGGCCTGAATGCTCTCCCAAGATATCCCAGGTCACTCTCCATAGACCAGGTTCCTGAGAGGCATATTCAGGAACTTGTGACTCTTTCCCTCACAAACAGTGCCAGCCCCACATCTCCAAGCTAATTTCCTCACTGTCCTCCAGGCATGAAGTATCTTGCACTCTGGAACAGTCTGGCTCAGAGTAAGAATAAGTAAGCCTTTTTTCTTGAATATATGGAGAGGGGCTTCCCCTTTCCCCTCCCCCTGTCTTTCCATTTGCTCAACTCTTTCTAGTATTTTGATGTTTTGGTGGAGATTAGTAGACACCCTCTCTTCCTAAACATATGGTGGCTAGGTTGTTAGTTCATTCCCAATCCCCTCCTTTCATAGTTAGTTTAGTTTAGTTAGAAGCAACAGGGAAAAACAAATTAAGCCATGCTATTGTAGTGGAGTTATCATAGGTGATAAGTAGCCCCTATTGTGAGGCCAGGATGTTTTCTTTCTATATACTTCTAATGACCTTCCCTTGCAATATTATTTGAGGATCTGTATCTTGGGTATTTTTTACATAAATAAGTTCAAGAGAAAGTACCATTTTACTTGAAAGTATATGATATACATGAAAAAGAAGGGTAAGAGGGAGTGGTGGTGTCTTTGAGTATTCACTTAGTCTGGCAGCATGAGAATACCCAAAATAATATAATCAACACTTTCTGTATGGGTAGTCTTGTGCCATGGGATGGTAGATATAAAATATCCTAGTGAATTGTCTTCTTGGTAGAGAGATAAAACTTTGTAAGAAATGAATTTTGTATTCATTTAATCACAGCTATTTAATTGTTTAATTAATTAATTTAATTGTTTAAACAGTTGTTTTGCAGAACTATTTTAAAATGTAATGTTTAATGTTTTATTTATTTTTTATTACATTTTGAGTTTTGATTTATTTCCTTCCCTCCCATGTAACCCCACATTAGAGAAAGACAATATTTGATACATATATAGAGAGAAAGAAATATATACATATGTATAAATGTCTAATTTTGGGTTTTTTGGGGGGTTTTTTGGCCATCACAAAGACAGTTGCTATAAGTACCTTAGAACACATAGGTTCTTTTTCTTTTTCACCTTGGGAAAGAGACCTAATAGTGGTATTGCTGGTTCAAAGGGTATATAATTCCATAAATCCAAAATAGATCACAGTTCCAAAATTTTACCACATTTCCTCTAACATTTGTGATTTCCCCCTTCTATCCCTAAAATGATAGTCCTCTAAAGTCAATTTGATAGGTGTGAGACAGTAGCCCAAAGTTGTGTTAATTTGCATTTCTCTACTCAAGAATGATTTAGAACATCCTATATGCAAAAACAGACATTTTACATTTCAAATTTTTTTATCTAACATTTTGACTTTGTTTTTCTTTCTGTGTCTGTCTGTTACACTCACACACACAAACACACACACACACACACACACACCAGAAGGCAGATATATACTTAAATGTCAGAAAGCTTCCAAAGGATATTAACTCAATATACATAGCCTATAAATCTCCCATATGTTCTCAACTATAATTGCTTTTTTTCCCCCCTACCAATTTGTTTGGTTTAAAATACTATAGTTGAAGAACAGGGATTTTATTTGTTTTGGAATAGAACAATAATAAGTCTTTGAACTTTCCAGATTATCCAATATTTCAAATGAGAAAGGCAGGAAGAGAATGTTTTTGTTTTTGTTTTTTAATTTGAGAAGTTTTTCATTTACATTTCTCTATAAGAATGTCTCTATAAATGAAAAAAAAAATAAAGAGTATTCAACTGTATGTATGAGTGAGCCAAAATTCCTGGTTTCCCTCTTTTCATTAATTTTAGGTGAGTCACTAAATCTCCCTGCTTTTGGGTCCCATTAAGTCCCGCCGCTCACCTCGGCAGTGGTGGATTCCCCACGGCTCACCTCGACAGGGACCAACTGGTTTCATACCTATTTCCCAGGTCTTTGGACGTCTCCGGCCCTGCTTCTCTTAAGCAGGGAATTTCCCCACAGAACACCGGAGATACAAAAGGCTGGCTAACAGGTCTTTATTCCATGATGTTACAAACTAGAGTTCTCTATTACATGGCAGTACCTGGCAGTGTGCTGGCAGTTCCCTTTGGCGGTGCGCCTGGAGCCTCTGTTTACCCCCTTTTATTTTTTTTTTATTTTTTTTTTAATAAAGCTTTTTATTTGCAAAACATATGAGTGACCTTTCAACATTGACCTTTGCAAAAAAAACTTTTTTTCCCAAGCTTTTCCTTTCCCTCCCCCCGCCCCCCACCCCTAGATGACAGGTAATCTAATACATGCTAGATAGGATAAATTATATGACAAGTACAATACATGTATACATATCTATACAGTTATCTTACTGCACAAGAAACATCAGATCTAGAAAGAGAAGAAGAAAAAAAAACAACCTAAGAAGGAAAACAGAATGCATGGAAATATTCACAGAAAGCGTTAAAATGCTGTGTTGTGGTTCACTCTCAGTTCCCACAGGCCTCTCTCTGGATGTATATGACTATCTTCATCGCAGCACAACTGGTTTGAATCACATCATTGTTGAAGAGAACCATGTCCATCAAAATTGATCATCATATAGTCTTGTTGCTGTGTATAATGTTCTCCTGGTTCTGCTGATTTCACTCAGCATCAGTTCATGCAAGTCTCTCCAATCCTCTCTGAAATCCTCCTGTTGGTCATTTCTTACAGAACAATAATATTCCATAACATTCATATACCATAATTTATTCAGCCATTCTCCAATTGATGGGCATCTTTTCAATTTCCAGTTTCTTGCCACTACAAAAAGGGCTGCCACAAACATTTTTGCACATGTGTGTTTACCCCCTTTTATAATCCCTGCTCCATGTAATCCAGGAAGGTAGTCCCCTCCTCACCTGGTCCAGGAGGGAGGAACCCTCCCCCCTAGTCCGTGTTTACCCACTTCACATGATCCAGGAGTGAGGAGCCCCATTCACAATATAACAAAGGTGAGGAGGCTCTTTCTCATTACTGAGGCATACTCAATATTGTCCCTGCCCTCCTGAGGGGAGGATTTCAGGCAGAAAACACCGCCGAGTGTCCTCAGAACTCTGCCCCTGTTATCTGCTGTCTGTGGCCCCAATGGGGTCCCTATTTGTATAAAGAATAATTGGAGCTCTCTTCTGTCCCTAAGTGATTTTCTATTAAACAAGCCAAAGCAGTTAGATAATAAATTGTACTTTGTTGCTGAAAATGAGTTTTATTTAACTTTCTAAACACTGGGGGAAAGGATTTCCTTCTAAAACTAATGAGAATGAAGGACTATAGGGAATAGTGGGGTTCCACATGAAAAAATTCTTTCTACCAATGCAGGTCAGTACCTTCCCAAAACTTAAGGTCTGATTAGGTTACCTAGAACAGTGGTTCTTAACACATAGTCCAGAAAATGCTGAGGGTCTCTGGAAGATCTACAAATTCAAAATTAGTTGTTTTTTTTTAATTTCTAATATGATAAATATCTATAAATATGACCTATATAAACAAAAACTCTTTGGACAGAGTCTCAATATTTTTTTCCCTGAGGCAATTGGGGTTAAGTGCCTTGCCCAGGGTTACACAGCCAGGAAATGTGAAGTGTTAAGTGTCTGAGGCCACATTTGAACTCAGGTCCTCTTGACTTCAGGGATGGTGCTCTATCCACTGCTCCACCTAACTTCCCCCTGAGTATTCTTTAAAGTTTATTTTGTGGAGTCTTTTTTAAGTTGAAGAACTCAGTTTTTTGCTCTGTCTAAATCTTAAGTAACATAGATTGTCTCAGAGAATAGGATTCAGATAAAGAACAAGTATAATTACAATAATTGTCATGTTAGCTGGATGATAGCCTCATGAGACACCTAGAGAAGGACCAAGACATTACCCATGTTCCTTTCATGGCTGAAATTAACAGGGTAAATTTTAAGTTTCACTGGTTTTCAGACTATATGAGACTTCATGTTGGCTTTCCTCACAAAAAGAAGCTTCAAACCACATCTAGGATCACAGTCTGAATGGCAGTACTTGGATATGTGACACCAACCCACAGTCACAAAATAAAGGACTCCATCAAATGTACTTAGAGCAAATCAAAAATCCTCTGTGGTCAATGAAAACTCAACTAAATCTTCTCAACTATTTTCAGGCTCTCAAATCACGGGTGGCTCTTTTCTTAGACAATATCAGTGTGCTGGAGATAGTAATGGGTGGTAATACTTTTCAAATAGTCTGTGAAATTGGGTCATTGTTTTCTGATTTTATTCAGCAGGGTTTACCAGACCAGAAGCACTGATTGCCAATTAAGTTCTAACACTAACATCAACTGCAAAGAATTCAAGAAACAGGGCCTCTAAAGGTGGAATTGATGAAAAAGTTTGTCCTTATGGGAAATCATCAGTTTGCTATTTTGTTTGCTTTGACAATAAGATGAATTTTGTTCACTGTTAATTGGAATCTAATCTGTGCAGACATTATTAATACCAAATAAATGCTTCTGAAAATCAGAAGCACAAGGTAGAAAACAACCAAAATAATTATCCATGGCCTGTTTCATCTTTCAGCTATGGTCAAAATAAACTTAATTAATATACAGAAGTGATTTTTTTTCTTATAGATTAGAAATTGTCCCATAGTCAAAAATTGTCTATGGTAATGAAACTAGATTAATAAGCTATTTCTTATCCTTTGAGAAGGGCTGTTAGACTAGTCTCTCAGGAGCAGAAAATGCCTTTCATTCCTCAAGAATAGAGAATGCTATAGGAAAAAACATACTGAAAGCTTTTACATGTATTGATTTGCTGAGTAATCCATTCATTAGAGTTAAACTTCTGCAAAGAACTTTTCTTTTTGAGATTAAGTTCACTGCTAAAAAATATTAAACACTTTACTTCCTTTTCCAACCTGCAGCCTAATATAAACTACTTAAAGCAAGAATTTTTAACCCTTTTTGTGGTATTTGTAAGGAAGTCCATGGCCCCTTCTCTGAATAATGTTCCTAAATACATTCAACAACATACATTGATTATAAAGGAAATCAATTACAATTAAATACCATTATCAAAATGTTTTTTAAAAAAGCCAAGTCCTTCAGATATGCTATCATTGACAAAGAATACTAAGAGTTCCTGAGCAGTTCTGAATAAAGATGTTACCCAAACACTCCTCTGAGTTTTAGAGAGGCTCATTTTTGCATCCATATTTTTTCCAATAACAGGATAACAGAACAATTCAATAAATATCTAGTGCCTTCTATGTTTAAAACATTGCCCTAGGTACCAGGGATACTAATATGTTAGCTACTAATATGTTAGCTATCTACACACCAAGAAGGATCAGGTACTGCACACTCACCCTGTAGACTCACTAAGCAAGACTATTAGGGAAGTGGGAGAACTTCTATTTGTTTATTCTTAGCATATTGGTTTATTTATACTTAAACAACTGAGTCAGTTCCACAGTCCCACTTACTGGCAAAATCCTTCTCACTATCTAACTTATTATTTTTTACTGATCCTAAGTCATATGAAGGAAGAAACAAGCTCCCCACAGAAACAGATAGAATATCTATAACCATATACAGTGGCTTATTACATACATCAAATAGAAACAGGGATAAGATACACAATAAAATGTCAACTAGGATTCTATATATACATAGCTTCTCTTGGAATCAGGAAGCCATTAGACAAAGAAAGAGTTAAAATTCTTACCAAACAAAAGGGTTGTAGGGGTTGTTTAGTCTCCCTCCAAATTGTAAGATTAGGGTGTTGGTGACAGAGGAGACCAAGTGGCAATACTTCTCTGGCAAGTGTTTCTAGGAATACCCATTGCCTTAGGAAGGGTAAACTTGTCAACTCAGTCATTAGTGGATCAGTGACAGGTGCTAGGCACACAGATATCTGCCCATATGTATCTAAAGAATATGGAATTATTCTGTAGACAAAGCTCCCATGGCCCTTGCCAGGTCTGCCAATCTGGCCCAATTCCTCCCCTTCTACCATCCTGATCCCATCATGGTAGAGTATCTTTTCAACAATGGTACTTGATACATTCCAGATAATGGACTTATGACTAAGAAACTCTTCAACTACCCTCATCCTTCCAAGGCTACACAGACTTCACAGCAGGTCAAGTAGATCCAACTTTAGCACTTACCAAAAAGATAACCCTGAAGACCCCAGTTGTTTCATCCCCATCCCCATCCCTATTTGGGACATGCTCACTGAGGCTGGGTTGGCCATTGCCATGGCACTGACAGGAGGTATTGGCTTTATCCATCACAGCTGCATCCCAGAATTCCAGGTCAATTAAGTGTGCAAAATGAAGAAATGAGCAGAACTTTATCACTGACCCTGTAGTCCTAAGCCCCAAAGACTGAGTCAGAGATGTATGAAGCCAAGGTAAGGCATATCTTGTGTAGGATTCTAATCAGAGACAATGGCAAGATGGACAGTCATTTAGTGAGGTTCATCTCCTTTTTTGACACTGACTTTCTCAGGAGGAGGAACATGACTATTTCCTGGGCAAGATCAGGACCAGGAGGGAGAGTCTAGTAGTGGCTTCTACAGAAGTCACACTAAAGGAAGTAAGTGAAATCTTGCAGCAGAGCAAGAAAGGGAAGCTACCCATTGTGAATGAGGATGATAAGCTAGTAGCCATCATTGTTAGCATAAGAATTGGGACAACCTCTTCTTTCCTCCCCCCACTCCCAGCATTCATGGCCATCAAGAAGAAGCTTTTGTGCCCAAGCAGTTGTAGGCACCCATGAGGATGACAAGTTGTGGGAGTCCCCGCCATTGTTAATCACATCATCAAAGCTCTTGTCCTTGGAGTTTCCACAGTGATTATGGGCGCTCTGATAATAACTACCACAAAGACCCCAGGTGAGTACTTCTTCTCTGATGGGATCTGGCTAAAGAAATGGGCTCCCACAACACTATGGACAAGAACTTCTGTAGCCAGAATTATTGCTTCAGTGAAGCCAACAAAAATCAAAATGGTTCAAGAGATGTCTGAGGAAGGACAAAAGGTCCATCCACATGCTTGTTCCCTACTTGATTGCTGGTATCAAGCACTCCTGCCAAAATATTGATGCCAAGAGTCTACCTCAAGCCAGAATCATGATGTATTTAGAGGAACTGAAATTTGAGAAGAGGGCATTATCTGCTCAGGTGAAAGGTGGTGTCCATGTTCTCCATTCTTATGAGAAGCAACTCTTCTGAAAAAAATGACCTTGTTTGCTTTTCCTGCCTCTCACCTCTCCCTCTCTAGGTTTTTCAATAAAAAGCTAGATATAAAAAAGTAGTGTGGTATCATTTGGAGATTTTATTACTGTTTCCTTTTCATTACATTTTCTTGCAGCAGAATTGTGCTTTTTTATGGGTCACACAAAAGGAAGAAAGAGATTTTTTAAAAAAATCAATGGAAGATACAGGTTATCCCTAAACTATATTTGGAGATTTCCCTGAAGTAAACACCAAGTGGAGGCAAGATAATAAGATAAACTTTTAATAAGCTTATAATGTTATTATATAGGAGTGATTCTTTTATGTCTTTAAAACCCTAGTGAGGAGTTCTTAGCCTGGGGTTGATGAACTTTTTAAAAAATCAATTTTGATAAACGCATTTACACATAATTGGTTTTATTTATAGCCCCATATGTGTTTTATGCATTTAAAAATAATATTCTGGGAAAAGGTCAGACCAGGCAAGGCATGATGATGCCTACCTTTAATCCCTGCTACTAGAGAAGGCTAAAACTGATGGATCAGTCAATCAATAAACATTTATGAGTTGGCTATTATGTGCCAACCTCTGTGCTAATCAGTAGAAATACAAATTAAGATAAAAGATGATCCCTGCCCTGGAAAAGCTAATGAAGCAGACAACATGCAAATTGACATGTACAAACAAGACATATACAAGATAAATTGGAATTAATCAACAGAGGCAAGGAAATAAAATTAAAAGAGATTGGAGAAGTCTTCTCCCAAAAGGTAGAGCTTTAGCTAAGACATGAAGGAAGCAAACTAAGGAAAGGGAGTTTTGAGCTGCAGTATTCACATTGATATGATGAGCCAGCAGGAATAGAAGTGAAGGGAGAAGCTTCCTGATGAGAGATAAACTAGCCCAGGAAGGTCAAAGCTTTCTTACTGATAAATTAATGGGGTTAATAAAAAAAAGTGGAGGAGGAGATCCATAGTCTTTACTAAACTGCAAAAAGGTCCATGATACATGCAAAAAATAATAAAGGACTCCTGTTCCAGACCAAACCTAAAGAAATCTAGTTCAAGGTATGCTGGCAGATATTAAATAAAGTTAAGATGAATTCCTAAACTATGTAATATCACAGAATTAGTCTATTACCCATGGAATTCCAAAATTACTTCTACAAGATAGATACATTTTTTTTTCCTATTTTACTTACCTACCTTTATACAAGACACATGACTAAAACCTTCATTTCACTCCAAGTAAATTTCTTTCAAGTCTCTGGACATCAGTTTCTCTATCTATAAAAATGAGAAAGTAAAACTAAGTAACTTTTAAAGTTCCTTCCAGAAAGTTTCTTACAATTAATTTGGCTAATCTTAGGATCCCCAATATCAGACAAAGTTCTGACAGCCACTACTTTATAAAGCTCTATTGAAATAATAGTGCCAAGAAGGAATAAGAAGTCATTTCCCCTAGTGACTGGATTTCCACTGAACAATTTGATTTTTACTAAAGAGTTGTTCAGTCATTTTTAGTCATGTCTGACTTTTTGTTTATCATTTCTTTTTTTTTTTTTTACAGATGAGGAAACTGAGGCAAATAGAGTTAAGTGACTTGCCCAGAATCACATGGCTAGTTAGTGTCTGAGGCCAGATTTGATTTCAGGGAGATAAGCCCAGCACTCTTCTCAACTGTGCCATCTAGCTGCCATTGAAGGTGTACAAAAACAAATAACTATAGTGAGCAGGGAGATAGGAAAGTGAAAGAAAAAGTCTGTTAGTCTTTTGTATAGGACACACGAGATATTATTACACTAAGGCAGAAAGTAAAGGAAAGCAAACTTGTTGGAATACCTGCTTATTCCTCAAATCAGAAACAGAAAATTCAAGGCAGGCTTTGAATAAAACCTTCCTTCAAATAGACCCCAGAAAGAGGTATCTTAGATCATGATGGCCACTTTATTTCTTTCAGCTTTTTCTTTCAACCTTTAAGCTGGGACTGAACAGGCAGGAGCAGTTAGCAGTAACTTATGGCAGTTAGCTTTTCTCAATTAAATAAATCAATTCTGAATCAATTAGCACTTCATTTTAGACTCTCCTGCAAAAAAAAAAAAATGTTAATGAATCTCAGAAATGGAACATTTATGACAAAGTTAATAATGCACATTTTTATCTTTTTCTTTTCTTTTACCAATTGCACAGATCGAAATTAGCAAGTATCAAGCTATAAGGTCAGATAAAAATTGCCTCAACTTTGTTTCATCTTGCTGCCTTCCTCAACCAAGATATCTCAATGGGTTATCTCTAGGCCATTGGGGTGAATGGCCCCCATGGGTGGCAATCCCACTTTATCTCAGCGATTAAAAGGAATATCTGCTTCCTTTCACATGAACAATTTCTCTCTCTCTCTTTTTAAACAGAGACAATGTATCTTCCATTTTTTAAAGTTATATAACTATAAACAGTAAACAGTTACATAAATGAATATTCATTGTTTGGAAACTTGTTAATTAATAGAACAGAAGGCAAAATGGAAGAAGAGGGATTTTCCGCTCAAAGAGCAAAGACAGAGAAGAAAGAGAGAGAGAGGAAGGGAAGGATAAGGGGGAGGAAGAGACAGAGAGAGAGAAAGAGGGAGGGAGGGAAGGAGAGAGTGCATGACATAGTAGATAGGGAACCTGGATTTGACTTCCACCAATGACTGCTTGCTACTTGCTAGTATGATCCCTAGAAAGTCAAATGACATCCCAAACAACAATCTAGGATTATAAATTATAGAGAAGATACCCATCTTCACTGATCGAGGAAGATTCTCCTGGGAAGTTTCCTACACAGATGAAATGGTGGATCAGGTTTTTTTTTTTTTTTTTTTTTTTTATTTTTTTTAAGAGAAAAAAAAATGAATGGGAAATAGAGTAGGATAAAATGTAAAAATAGAAAGAGTCCCTTTTCAAGAAGAAAGTCAAGGTCATATTTAGAGATGAAATGTTCATTCAAATGTTTCATAACTGAAGAGAATCAATATTATATTACATTCTTAATTTCCTTTAGGAATCATCTGACAAAATGCCCTGTCATTTTATCATGTTAATGACATAATCATGTGTTTTAACTAACACTTATAATCTCATTAAAAATGCTTAAGGTTCCTTTTCAATGGCTCCTATTTGACTAACTGGAAAAGTAAGGACACTTTACTTGAGACTTTGAAGGGAGCCATCCTTTGACAAAACTGTGCAATTGACAAAAATTTGTCTTTGGAAATTCATGCCATCAATCATTTGTGATCTTTCCCCTACCCAGTTAGTGGCCTTGACCCCCAAACTACAATACCTATATATATGTTCTTTAAGCAAGAATTCCATTCATGCCTTCTCTCCACTCCAATCCATTACAGTGAAAAACATAGCAAACATCTGCTATGTTCTGGAGCAAGAGAATCTTCCATGTCTGAAAACTTTCATGTTAAAAAAAATTCACCATTTGTGTCCCATATTACAACCCTGGTACCTTCCTGTCAGTGACATCAGCAGTGGGAAGGCAATTGAACACACCTGGATAAAAAACCTCCCAGATTCCCTGTTTAACACCCTTAATTCTTGTCTGCTTCCTCCAGCTGTCCCAATGAATTAAAAGATAACAAATCCAGCAAACTAGAAAGAGTGAAAAGAACTTGTAATGACACAGTGGTGTCTCATAGAAAATTTGTGGGCTCCCATTATACCTCCCTGATTTTATCTTTTCTTACTCTATCCTTGCTTTATTTTGAAGTTCCAGATGAAGCCCTTGTATTTTTTTCTCTTCTTTTTTCTCTCCCTTCTCATCCCTGGAGTCTTAAGTTGTTAGTCTTAAAATGTACTAAATGTAAAACATGATATCCTTTTAGAGCCCTTTTCATATGAAAGAGTTTAAGGATGACAAGGACAGAAAAATTATTTTTATATAAAATGAAATGCCAAAGAATACAAGACATTGCCACTGTTGTAGATGAATTTTTTGATAACTAAAGAATTAGCAAATGAGACTCACAGCTTTAAAATGGAATTTGAAGAATTTTTGGACATAAAATGAATTAGGATGTGAATATAAAAAGGAAAATCCCCCTATGAATAATGTAGAATGATTCTTAACTGTATGGGAAGAGTTTGTTATTTGTAAAAGACAAAGATCTTTTATGTCTTAAAAATGGAAAATATGAGTATAAACACAGTTCAGAGTACTAAGTAAAATACCATGTTGAATTATTTAGAAGAGCTACAAGCATTTTGAGCACTTCTCATTTGCATATAGATGCTTTATGATGAGATAAAATTAGAGAAATCAAGAATTAAATATTATTTTTAAAAAGATCAGCTTGATAAGGAAATTTGGGGAGGTGACTTTTTTAAATAAAAGTTGAGAATCAGGAGACTTATTTAAACCACTGAAGGATATAGAAGAACATGACTTAGGAACTTAAGAGGAAGAATAGAGGACACAAAAGGTTTGAAATGCTTCTCTGTCATAGCTAAGGTCATTAGAAATAGTCAACAAACGTAAGGTTTCAGCTAAGTGATTCTTAATTGGTGAAAGATAAAACTGACTTCATTAGCCACAAGCTTCAATGATAGTTATTGCTCTTCAGTACACCTAGAGATATGCTGCTTTCTAATGCCACCTCTGAATTGAGAAGAAAAAAATAAAAGGGTTTTTTTTATCTGCTTTGTAGAATTGCTAGGTTTGTTTGTCTATGTTATTCTGAGCTCTATTCTGATTGAACAATGGTGCATCTAGATGGGTGAATAACTAATTGGATTAATCTATATACCCCAGAAGTGGAAAGTTTGATAATTTTTGCAATTCTCTGAGTTAAAGAGAACTGATATTTGTATTGTAGCAAATTTTTCTAAATACTCTTTTAAGGGTTACCATAAATTGAAACAGTTTGTGTCCTGGCCAGCAGGACTTTAGTAATTCGTGGGGGCGAGGAGGACCCGACCTGAAGGGAGAGAATAGGCGAGAGAGAGGAAGGAGACTACATGGCAGGTAGAATAGTCTCATTTATTGAAGTAAAAGCTGGGATTATATAGATTGATGCCGTTCTGGATGGGGGGTTGCGGAGATAGTTGGGTTGGGTAGTAGGGTGTGGTATTCAAGGACACTGATATGATCAGGTAATCTCCGGGAGTAGTTAGCATAAGTTTGTTCTTCCTGTGCATTCAAATTCTCGGCCCCAGACATTCATATTCTCGGCTCCAGGCATCTCCCCCGGTTTTACATTATAAGAGGCAGAATGGCAGGGTCGGTGGAAGGTCTGTCTTAGGCTATATGGCTTGTGTTTCCTGAATACGGTGCCTTAGAATTGGCAGGGCCCCTGTCTTAGGCTATGGGAGCGGCCTCCGAGAATCCTTTGGGAGTGGACCCACACTAATCCCGTCATTGGGTAACCAGGCAGCATGTGGCATGGCCCCTGTCTTAGGCTATATGGGTTGCCTCCAAACCCTCCAGACCTCGGGCTCCCACTAATCCCGTCATTGGGTGATCCCTGCAGCCATTGGCATGATTATCCGTGTCAGGGCCATACTAATCCCGTCATTGACCAGTCCACAGCTTATGGCCCTTTTAACAACACCTCTTATACCGGGGGTCTGAAATTCTTGATCTAACTGAGTAAAATCAAGGGGCTCGAGTGTGACAGTAGGCAATTGTTCCATCGAGTCGGATGTCTGAAGTCCTTGATAAAAGACCTGAACATTCTTCTGGAAAGCAGAATCTATTTGGGATTTAACAAAAGTTGTTAATTAAGAAAAGCCCAAGGGCCAAAGGAGATAAGGAGTAGGATACCTATGAGGGGGCCAAGGAGGGTGGGGAGTAGGGTGGTAAGCCAAGGCGAGGTTGAAAACCAATTTTGGTACCAGGATTCCTTTTGCTCCCTTTCCCTTTCCTTCAAAACTTTCAAGATTCACAATATAGTGAACATCTAAATAATTCCACAAAACTCACACACGTTCAAAATCAAAGTTGACAAAATGTAAAGCATAACTCATAATGCTTACCTAGCATGTTTCAGAAGGTAACAGAAATTATCAGGACTTTTCCCAACAAGTTATTATCAGTTTGAAATCAAATTAAATACAGCTTTTTAAAAATTTTCTTACAGTATTGATGGTTCAATATTTAGACAAATTTCTAAGATCTTATACCCAAAATAACAATCTAGCATGCACAAAGCAGCAGTAATTATAAAAACCAATTACCCATAAATCCAAAAGGATATGGCTTTTCTTTTTTTTTCTTTTTTTCTTTTTTTCTTTTTTTTTTCACTTAAAGAAATTTCCCAAATTCCAATTGAATGTTGCAAGCAAACCAATTTACCATTTAATTGTATGTATATATACACATACACACATACTTTTAAACTGCAGTTTTTCCAAAACTTTTTCTCCCAAGTTTTTTTTTCTCCAACACTAATTAAAATCCACTTTCTCTTCTAGCAGGCTTTGGAGGGGGGGGAACTTTTCTGCTAGTATTTTAAAATGGCCAAACTTTTTCTGTCCCTGCTAGTTTCAAGTTAATGCAAACACTTAACTCCAATAAGAAATTTTAAAACCCAAGCATTTTAACATTGAAATGACCAATTGCCAAATTTTCCCAATCCCTGTTCTTAAAATTTATTGGAGTTTCACCTAATACACACACACACCAACCATAAGAGCTCTTTAATCACACACACACAGAGAGAGATCTCTCAAACACTAATTACACAGACATTTTATGAGACGCTCCTCTCAGGAAAACCAGGAGAGGAGAGGGGATTTCACAAGACAGACAGATATATCAGACAGACATAAAGCAAGTCAGACCGTCACAGCCATGTTAGCCTTTAAAATACCCAATACATAAAAATTCCATATTGCATATTGTCCAGAACAGAAACAGTCAGAGACACAAAAGGCAAAAACTAATTTCCTCAAAATCCCTTCAGTGAATACAATTTTAAGATGATGCACTACTATCAATTAAAACTCTTACAGAATATCACATTTGCACATAAAAGAATCAATTACAAATGTCAGTTAAACTTTTGCAAGTAACCTTACCAAATTACAGATCACATTTATTATCATATTCCTTAAACCTGAAGCAAACAAATTGCCAAGTTTATTTCCATTTCTAAAGAAGCAGCTGAAAGTGTGGGGGAGTTAAATTTCACTCTTTAAGAATCTTCCTGTTTCTCCCTCCCCCAGTTTTTATTAACTTTTAGAATGCCAAATCCTTCTGTCTTTTCATACCCAAATACCTTTCTAATCTTTTTTTTTTATCCTACTTCCTCTTCACTTTCTTCTACATTCTTTTTCCCTCTTGCCAATCTGCCCAAATACACACAAAATACTCTCCATTCTTTAATCCCTCAATTCCATAACCCATTCACAAAGCCATCTCTTATCTCTTGTCTTTTCCCTTTTTCTTTTTTCTAGGCTGTCTTTTACCTTTCTCAAACTGTCTTCTACAAGGCCGAGTTTGTTAGTATAAAAACAACATTCCTCAGCATACTTCTCCGGCTGTCTGCACCACAGCCTCCCTACGGGTCAAGGCCCCACCTCCCAGAAGGGGATGGTGACGAGGGGGCTTTCATCTCTGGGTCTCGGTATTCTTCCAAGTCCCAATTGGCCGGGGCTCCCACAGCTAGCTTACAAAGGTCTGGAAAGAGTGTGGGCCACCAGGCCGTAGCTGTAGTTTTAGATGTGCTATATATAGTATAGCCCCAACCATTCATTACCATCCAGGTGTAATTGAAGAGCTGATATGGAGAGTGGGCAGAGGTTGGACGGTAAACGAAGGTCAGGCCGAGGAGGATGCCAATGGTTGATGGCCTCATGTCGTTTTCTGCAATAAAGCACAATTAGAAAGCTTCTCAGGGGGATCCCCTGGGTGGATTATGAAGTTTTATCAGGCGCTCTGGGAGCCGTCTGGCGTTTTGGGCTTGTGTATCATAAATACAGGCGTGTCCTTTACCCCAGATGAGGACAGGGTCGGGACCCAGCCATCTATTGGACATTGGGTCCTTCCACATAGCCTGAGCATAGGTGTTGGCTGTGGATGAATGCCAGAGGCGGTCAGCAGCAGATTTGCCATTAATATCATAGGTAAGGAAATTTAAAACAAACAATGCATGGTTCAGAAGGGTCTTAAAATTCCCTGCTGCAGAGTGAGGGAGCAGGGAGAGGATGGGTCAGAATCTCCCTTTAGAATGTCAAATAAGGGCTTTAATTCTCCAGTAGTGAGTTTTAAGTGAGGCTTTAACCAGTTGATGTCTCCAAGGAGTTTTTGAAAGTCATTGAGAGTGTGGAGACAGTCAACTCGTAGCTGGAGTTTTTGTGAAAGAACATTATTGGTAAGTAGCTCAAAGCCCAAAAAGAGTTGGGGGGGGGCTGGGTCTGGACCTTTTCAGGGGAGAGGGAGAGGCCGCGAGATTGTAACAAGCGCCTGGCAGATCCGAGAAAGCTGTTGTTCATCTGACCCAGCCAAAAGGATATCATCCATGTAATGGATAATATAGACCTCTGGGTGACTTAGCCTAAAGGGGTCGATAGTTTGAGCAACGAATTTCTGGCAAAGGGTGGGGCTATTGGCCATGCCTTGGGGGAGGACCCTCGCAATTAACAACGGGGAGACTAAAGGCAAAACGCTTACAATCATCTGGGTGGAGGGGGATGGAAAAGAAACAATCCTTCAAATCAATAATAACTTTAGAAAACCCTCTGGGGATAGCTATGGGTGAGGGAAGTCCGGGTTGAAGTGCTCCCATAGGGACCATGGTCTTGTTCACAGCCCTGAGATCATGTAATAGGCGCCATTTCCCCGAACGTTTTTGTATGACAAAGATGGGGGTATTTCCAGGGGATGTAGAGAGCTCAATATGACCGGCAGCCAGCTGTTCCTGCACTAATTTTATGGCTGCGGATAGCTTGGTTGTAGGTAAGGGCGCAGGTCTGCACTGCATAAGGAGGAAGAATATGAAGAGGGCTTGTGCTAAGAGGGGGCTGGGCAGGATCATTGTAATGGGCCGCCTCTTCCCCTAATTGTGCCGTGCCCCCAGGATCAAAAGCATCATTATCGGGCTTTCTAGTAAACATTGGGAAGGCGAGGGAGTTAGATGTAGGGAGCTCCTCCTTGGGAAGAGAGGGGTAGAGGGATTCCTTGGGCGCAACGGGGCATGTCAATGACCACCGAGGGGGGTCTGTACGAGGCTTCTGGGCCACTGGTTTAAAAGGGACTGGGTAATTTTGGGAGTCTTCAGTAGGAGGGTGAAAATCAGGAAGCGGGGGTATAAAGATGGAAAATGAGGGGTGCCGGTGTCAGAGGGCATTTGGATAACCACTGATGGTGGCTGGGGAGGGAGGGGTTTTTCTGGGGTCATAGCAGTATCAGGCAAATGAGAAGTTACAGAAGCGGCTCGAGACAAGGGTTTTAGACAACCCTCTGCCACAGAAAGAAGCCTCTGATTTTGTGGATCTTTATTGGTGGCCTCAACGATGTCTCTGATTATGCCCCAGTAGGAAAAAACTGTTTCTGGGACAGAATGTGGGCCTTCCTTTTGTAATTTAGTATTAAGATCCTTTCCTACTTTCTGCCATTTTTGGGGGTGGATTTCTGGCCCATTCACTATGAACCACGGGGAAACTTCATCTATAAATAAGAAGAAGTTAACCAGATCTTTTCCTTTTACCCTTATTCCTCTCTCCCTGAAAGAGCATTTAAGATACTTAATAAAAAGAAGTTCCTTAGAGAGTTTATGGCCTATTCTCGAAATGCGGTGGACGAATCAACTTACCAAAGCAGGGGTCCGGACGACACAAAACGAATCCAGGGGTCCACAGAGGACGAACTCAGGGGTCCACCAAATCAGGGGACGAATCCAGGGGTCCACGAAGGACGAACTCAGGGGTCCACCAGGTCAAGGTTCCGTTCCTCGAGGCCCACGTTGGGCGCCACTTGTCCTGGCCAGCAGGACTTTAGTAATTCGTGGGGGCGAGGAGGACCCGACCTAAAGGGAGAGAATAGGCGAGAGAGAGGAAGGAGACTACATGGCAGGTAGAATAGTCTCATTTATTGAAGTAAAAGCTGGGATTATATAGATTGATGCCGTTCTGGATGGGGGGTTGCGGAGATAGTTGAGTTGGGTAGTAGGGTGTGGTATGCAAGGACACTGATATGATCAGGTAATCTCCGAGAGTAGTTAGCATAAGTTTGTTCTTCCTGTGCATTCAAATTCTCGGCCCCAGACATTCATATTCTCGGCTCCAGGCAAGTTTGTAAATAAAATTATATATATATATATATACATATATATATATATATATATATGTATATATATACATATATATATAGGTATCAGAATATAATGATATTCTGAATGGCTGATTATATAGATACACAGGATGAGGGTTCAAGAGTTTGAGTGGTGAGTTGAGGAAGTGTATTTTCCTTCAACAGAGTTATTTGTAGGGCCATAAATGAGTGTGAGTGTAATGGTCTATCTGCTGGGGTTATTGAGAAAATGCTGCAAATATTGCAGTGCCCCACACAAGTGATGAAATACATTTTGTGACATTGGTAAATGGTTGTTCCCATAATGTCACTGATGATGATGATGTCCTTTCTGGTATTACACTAATAACCTATTGTTTTCAACATTAATCAACTGGTCTAATTCTTGCAAAAAGCCCCTTCTAAGTCTTCAAACCAGTGAATCTGCCTGGAATTTCCTTCTGGACACTGATCTTACTTCTAAAGTAAATAAACAAGCATTTATAAAGTCCTCAATACTATACTGGAGAAGGAAATGGCAAACCACTAAGTATTTTTGCCAGGAAAACTTCATGGACAGTATGGGACAGTATGGACATAGATTTAGACATGAATGAACAAACAAAACCAGGCACTGTACTAAGTGCTGGCAATACAAAATAAAATATAACCAGTTCCTGCCCTCAAGAAGCTCACAATCTAAGAGAGGGAGACAACATATAAACAATGTGCAAATTATATATGTATATACAGAGAGAGATAATAAATACTAACAAGGGAAGGGATTAGAATTAAAGAATCAGGAAAAGGCTACATGCACTAGGTGTGTCTTTAATTGAGACTTGAAAGCCTGAGAAGCCAAGAGGCAGAGATGAGAAAAATCATTCCAACAGATCCTGGGGATGGAGTGTCTTGTTTGAAGAATAGCAAGGAGGCCAATTTCACTTAGAGGGGAGTAAAAATTGCTTGAGGTATTGCCTCTTTAATTAATATATTTGCACTTTAATAAATATCTTCTGGAGACAAAATATCTTAACCCAAAGAAGTAACTTCTTAATAGAAATTAAAAATATAATAAGCCCATATAAGGAAACAGGACAAGAAAGAAGCCTGCAAATTATGATGTATAGTTGATCACCAACTTTTAGATATAGGGATTGGTTCTACTATACAATAAAGAATTTACTCATGTGATTGCCGGATAAGTTCCCCAATATAAGATTACAATAGGAGAGAGTTAGAAAGTAATATTATTTAACTACATTTGTTTTGATTAATATTCTCCATGGAATTTCAAAA
>JAJPUD010007380.1:0-54800 GCA_023553655.1 Myrmecobius fasciatus | reverse complement strand
TTCTGAGAGAGCAAGGTTGAGATCTCCCACTAGTATAGTATTACTGTCTATTTCTCCTTGCATCTCTCTTAACTTCTCCTCTAGGAATTTGGATGCTATACCACTTGGTGCATATATGTTAAGTATTGATACTGCTTCATTGTCTATGGAACCCTTTAGTAAAATGTAGTTTCCTTCCTTATCTCTTTTAATTAGATCTATTTTTGTTTTTACTTGATCCGAGATAAGGATTGCTACCCCTGCCTTTCTTTGTTCACCTGAAGCATAGAAGATTCTGCTCCAGCCCTTTACCTTCACTCTGTATGTATCTCTATGTTTTAGATGTGTTTCTTGTAAACAACATATTGTAGGCTTTTAATCCAGTCTGCTACCCGCTTCCGTTTTATGGGAGAGTTCATCCCATTCACATTCACAGTTAAAATAACTATATTTGTATTCCCTGCCATCTTATTTACCCAGAGTTATGATTTTCTCTTCCCTTTCCCCTCTCTCCCTTCCCCCTCCCCAGTACTTTGCTCTTGATGACCACCTCCCACCAATAATCCTCCTCCCTTTAGAGTCCCTCCCTCCCCTTTATACCTTTCCCCAATCCTTCTATTAGTTTATCCCTTTCCTTTTCTCCCCTCCCTCCTACCTTCCCACAAGGAGGGTCAGTGCTTTCTTTGAAGCCAAATGTGTCTGATATACTCTCTTAGAGTCCAATCTAATGAGAGTAAGGTTTACACAATACTCATCACCCTCCCTTCTTTCCCTCAATTATATTAGATCTTCTATGTCTCTTTATGAGATTTTGCCTTATTTTACCTCCTTTATTTTTACTTTATTTTGCCTCCTTTTCCCCCCTCCCCCCTTTTGCTTTTTCAGTATGGTATCCCTTCCACCTCTAATTTCTTTTCCATTATTATCAAAGAAAAATCAAATTATACTGCCATTCTTTAAGGGATACCTATAGTAGGAATATAGTTCTCAAGAGTTTTCCTTTTTACCTTTTTATGTTTCTCTTGAGTTCTCTATTTGGAGGTCAAATTTTTTGTTCAGATCAGGTCTTTTCATTAGAAATAGGTGAAATTCTCCTGTATCATTGAATGACCATCTTCTTCCCTGGAAGATGATGCTCATTCTAGTTGGATAACTTATTCTTGGCTGTAATCCAAGTTCTTTTGCCTTTCGGAATATCTGGTTCCAGGCCCTTCGATCCTTCAATGTGGAAGCTGACAGATCCTGTGTAATTCTAATGACAGTTCCTCGGTATTTGAACTGTTTCTTTCTAGCTGCTTGCAATATCTTTTCCTTGGTGCGATAGTCCTGAAATTTGGCCACGATATTCCTTGGGGTTTTAATTTTGGGGTCTCTTTCTAGAGGTGATCGGTGAATGCTTTCAATGCCAATTTTGCCTTCTGATTCTAAAACATCAGGGCAATTCTCTTTCATGATTTCCTGGAAGATAGCATCCAGGTTCTTTTTTTCATCGTGGCTTTCAGGGAGTCCGATAATCCTTAAATTGTCTCTCCTGGATCTGTTTTCCAAGTCAGTTGTTTTTCCTAGGAGATATTTCATATTTTCTTCTATTTTTTCATTTTTTTGTTTTTGTTTAACTGATTCTTGAAGTCTTATTGAGTCATTTACTTCTATTTGTTCAATTTTAATTTTTAAAGTATTATTTCCTTCAGTTATCTTTTTTAGCTCCATTTGTAGCTGGCCAATTGAATTTCTGGATTCAATGCATTCTTTTTCCTTTTTGCCAGTTTTATTTTTCAGTGAATTGTTGTCTTTTTCCAATTCACCAATTTTGTTTTTCAATGAATTGTTGTCTTTTTCCAATTCACCAATTTTGTTTTTCAGTTCACCATTTTTATTTTCCAGTGAATTGGTGATTTTTTCCAATTCACCAGTTTTGTTTTTCAGTGAACTGTTTTCTCTTTCCAATTCACCAGTCCTATTTTCCAGTTTTTGATATTTCTGTTGCCCTGATCTCAATTTATTTCCCCATTCTTCTTCTAGCTCTCTTTTGAGATTCTTAATGCAATCATCCAGGTAAGCCTTCTGAAAGGGAGACCAACTTAAGTCTGCCTTTGTGGCTTCATCTGGGATTGTTTTCATAATGTCAGGATCTGGGGACTGTTCTATTTTTTCTCCGTAAAAGCTTTCTATGGTGAGAGCTCTCTTCTGCTTCTTGCTCATGATTTAAGGTTGGGATATTGGTCAAAAGCCGAGAAAACTGCAACAATTTGTATTTGTCCTGGGGCAGTTTGCTGAGTTGACTTCCGGCCTGAGGCTGGTCGGGCTAGATTCGCACTAGGACCACGTTTTCAGCTGGTCTCAATCCACCCTTTTCCAAAGGCAGATCTGCCAAAGCACCTGCCCGCAAGCAGAGCAAAATGGCCCAGGCGTCTCCCAGGGGCTTCCTGGGTGCCCAAAATCCGCCCCTCTATCGCAGCCCTGACTTCCGCCCTGGCTGGAGTCTGATCGCGACCAGCGGCCGATTTCCCCTGAGGCTAACCTTCTCCGGAGTTCTTTCAAGGTAGATCTTTGATAGAAGTGCGTTGTAGTCCGAATGCTTGGAGTTGCTCTCACTTAGAAACCAGTTGGAAGGCTTACTGTCTGGGTTTGAGGGAATGTCCGGGGAGTTCACAGAGAAAGCTGTCCGCAGTTCACCATCTTGGCTCCGCCCCCTCTAGACACATTTCTAAAGCTATATTGACCTCAGATAAAATTAGAAGTATATTAATGATGAGATTTTATATAACAGAGTTTGATCATCAAAACCAGTGTTAGCGATGGAGAGTTTATTTTTATCTATGTGGGATGAGAAAAATAGAAAAAAATAAAAAGATTTCCCTGTCCCCAACATATATTCCCACAGAGCCTGACTAAAATTTCATTGTTTTGGGTCATTTTATTATGTTAAAGAACTAAAAACTACTGTAAAAACAAATATTTCCTGAAGGGATTTTCTCGATGAACTCCTGGTACCTAGGACTCTTTAGCTGAAATGTTTCTCAAATTTTCTTTAGTATAAAGCAATTCCCTGAGAGAATAGAGTGAAGAACAAATTTGCAGGAAATATAGTGGTTTAGAATAGTTTGGAACATGGGGCAATGCCAGAGAGTGGCATTTTCATCCTAGGCATTGCCCAGTGAGGAACCCCAGGGAAATGAAACAACAATATGAAGCTCTGGTTATTTAGAGATGAGAGCTTAGAAAAGGCTGGAAGAACCTTGAATACTAACTATATGCTTGCATTCTTCCTGTGTATAAAGTTTGAACTGATTTGATTTGAAATAAAATGAAATTAACTTCTCTGATTTTGCTAGAGCCAGTTTTAGTCTTAATAAACTCAGTATCTAAATGTAAATAGCCTATAAAGTACTATCCATATTAGTTTCATGGCTCTGCACAGCCCACTTCCTGTCCTCTCTGCTGAGAACAATTACAATTATATTTATTTAAACTGGAATTGAACTGGGAAACTTCCCTTCCCACTTACAAAGTCATGCATGGAAACATAAGTATGATCAAATATTCCCTTTCAGGTTGAAACTAAGATAAATGATCACTCCTAAAGAAAAAAGTTCCACTGACAGGTGTAGAATCTCACAATTGCAAGGGTGTATGCAGTATCCTACAAAATCATGGTTCTGTCCTCCCATTAAAATGACAGCAATATTCAGCGAGCTATGACAGGTAGCTATAACAATTTTTTGTGTGGATGGAAACTTGTTTTAAGAAAAATATACTAGAAATAAGCACTAGTTTAAAAGAAATACCATACAATATTATTCAAGGAATATAAAAAGTAAGCAGAGATACCACCTTACTATTTTTACTATCCTCCCATTTTATTAATGTCCCTCCTATCCAGGTTTCTAGCCTTTGTCTTCTTTGATAAAGTTTTGCTCTAAGCTGAAGTTAGTCTTCTTCATGTCATGGATATTTTTGGCAGGTTGGCGAAATCTAGGAACCTTTTCTTGAAATATTTATGAATACATAAAATAAAATACACCAATTACAAAGGAGAGCCATTATTGATCTATTATTATCAACTACTGTTTTAATTCATGATTAATATTCCCTGATCTAGTGTATATAACATTATGGGAGATTGTTGCCCATATAGCCTGTCTCTCAGATTCTTCTTATGTCAGCCCTGGTAGGCTATGGGAACCATTCTGGATAAAAAGGAAAAAAAAGAAAGTTTCTTGGATAAAACTGAATTTTGAAAAGATTTTGGATGTTATCTCTTACAGAGAGAAAAAGAGTTTTCCAGTCACAATAATCACTTGGATAAAGGAAGATACTTCCCTATTCAGTCATAGACTCTTGGAAACAAAATGCTTCAGTATGTTGCTCAGGAACTGGAAACGTATCAAAGAACGAATAACAATATAAAGAAGCAAAAATTCGAAATGTCATTTCCACTGTTACTATGAGTTATCCAGAATAACTCATGGCCCAGTAAAAAGGCAAATTGATTTTCCTTCCTGGAAAAATTCAAAATAGCACTTGACTAGAAGTATCAGTCCCTAAGGTAAAGATGAAACTAGTTTGGATGCCAGATTGTATCTATAAGATCCCCAACTGTTTCACTTGTGAAGAAGGTCCAAACCAGTAGACTAGTATTATGATGTGCATAATATTATATTATAGTATAATAATAATATATTATTATATTATTATATTATATCCTTCACCTTGGGGAGGAAGATGAAGCTCTGTAGAAAGAAGGAAAATATCAATTCTTTATCGGCTATTTACATTTACATGGCTTTGCATTTTCTATGAGTTAAAATAAAAGCTGTCATAAATCTGAAATGTGGTCACCTTGAGTCTTCACACAAGAGGTAGGGTCCTTTTGTCTACATCTACAGAAACCTAGATATGAGTTCTAAACAAAAGGTTCTACAAGAAATTCTGGGTGGGTAAGAAATAAGACCAAAGAAATGATTTTTGCTTTAGGCTTAACCCCATGTCATCAATTCTGTTATTAGCCACCAACCTGATTCCCTACAGCTCAAATATCCAGGAGATTTTTCTGACTCAGTCACCCCGAACAAGTCCCTAGTCCTTAGTCCCAACTGAGTCTGGGCAATGAAATCTCTTCATCACTCCCTTATCTCACATTTAGTCTTTTTTTAGGCTAGAGATTAGCATAGGCACCTCTTGCTTTTGTTCTATTAATACCCGTCTTAACTTGACTCTAAATGACTGACCAGCACTAGGTCTCTGGCCAGGCCTAGATGGTCCTTATTTGGACCCAAATGACTCAGAGTAAATGTAAATAGCAATTGTTTCTTTTTAGGTCTGAGGGGTTTTCCCTTCCAGATTGGATACTTTGGATTTTTTGTGACTAAGGAAGAAGTCATTTTTTGCCTTAGTTCTCACCTAGCCTTAATCTTTAAATGGGCAGTTGCCTCAATCAGAGACCTGTTAAAGACATTAGATCAAAAAAATCCATGTTCTCCTACTGCATTCACTGCCATCTTCAGTCACCCTGATCTCTATCTTGCCGCTGGACCCAGATGTTTCTGAAGGAAAAAGTGATACAGGTGACTTTGCACAATTCACCATCACTCAAATTAATCTCACTTATATGCCAAGACAGAATCTCCTTCATTTCATGGTCCTCTTCAAATGAAGGACAAAAAACAACAATACCCTTCCAGGAATGAGTGCCAAACTATGCCATTGTCTAAAAAAATCTGATAGGAACAAGAAACACAGCAAGATTATAGACCAACATCTCTGAGGTCTTTACAATAAGCCCGAGGTCTTTATAATATCCCTGAGGTCTTTACAACAGCTACTCTTAGTCTTATTGGAACAAAAAGTTTCTAAAATCTTAAATTTCTAGATACATTTAACATTTACAAGGCATTTTAATCCAAATTATGATTAATAATGTAAATCATTCACATTCATCCAATACTTTAATATTTACAAAACACTTTTCCCAATACTTTTATGAGATGGGTACCTCTATAAGGCCAGTACATTCCCATTACAGAATTGAGAAAAATGAGTGACAAATTGGTTAAGTCATTGGGCCAAAGTCACTTCCAATAAGTGGTAATGCCAGAATTTGACTTCAGTCCTACTGTCTCAAAGTTAAGAGCTAATATACCAGGATGGCTCAGTGTACAACTTATTAGGATATGGTCCTTGAAAATGGATTCTGCAAGAGAATAATAAGCAGGTGCATAACTAAATACTATAAACTTTTTTTTAAAAAATCAAATTAAATTAAGAATATTAGACCACTTTAAGTAATTGTAATCATACTGCTTTTCTCATCATGTTGTGACTCATCAGCCATCAGAAAATGAAAATGCAAGTTGAAAATTACAGAGTGAGAAGGTAACCAGAGGTCTATTTAGAACCCCGGCATTCAGCTCAAAGAGTGTGGTAAACATTCAACCTACTTGTATATTCTCTGATGAGAATATTCCCCTTCCACATACAACATTCAGGAGGCATTACACTGAGTTCTGTAGCTTAGGCAGGTTTCCTATTAGAAGAAAATGAAGGCAGAAAAAATTTAGATCATTCAAGAGAAACTCAATGACTAAGAAGTGAAAATTGTTCTGAGTAATGTTATGAAAATTCCCAGGCCATTGTAAAGACCAGAGTGACCATTTTCCTCTCATGAGGTAGAATTATCTAGGGTTACAAAGTGGGTATGATTTAGGGGGAATTTCCTATCATGGGCTGGATCTCTGGGCAGGCCAACTAGAATTCTAGGTCCTTAAAATGTTAGTGCTGCAAAGAATCTTAAAATGAGAGATTTATTTTTAAAAGAAATGTTTAGCAGACTGGCATTTAAAAATCCATAAATAAATACTTATTCCTGGGGCAGTTAGGTGGAACAGTGGATAGAACACTGGTTCTGGGGGTAGGAGGATCTAAGTTCAAATTTGGCCTCAGAAACTTACTAATTTCATGACTCTGGGTAAGTCATAACTCTAATTGCTTCCACATTTTAAAAATATGTTTATTCCTTCCTTTCCTACCTCTCTCTCATGGTATCTAATCTTAACACCTTCATTTTACAGATGAGGAAAGAGGCTGGCAGGTTCAGTATTTTGCTCAAGATGGTTTGGTCTAAGCAGAAACAGGACTAGAATCCAGGTTTCTTTGATAGATAGTATTATGTAATTCTAGTGGTAAGGAGGAGGCAAAAAAGACCAATTTCCTGATATTTTGGTACTGCCCTAGTGACAATAACAATAACACACTAACATATTGCTTGCTTTTATTTTATTTTATATAAATATTGCTATTTATTTTATTTTATAAAATAAAAGCAAGCAATATGTTAGTACTTTTCCAAGAGGCAATATTTTGGATAGAAGACTGGCCTTGGTTTTAGAAACACTTGATCTGAAATTCTACTACTGATGTATGTTGGCCGGGTGATTCTAAGTATGTGTTACAAGAAACTTTCTAAGTGGTTAGAAGTACAAATCTTCACCAATGGAGGGAGTTTCCACATTTAGAAGTCTACAGGATGTTGAAATCACAGGAGTGATCTAAGTGCATTCACCTTAAAGCTTACAAAGTACCTTCCTCACAAATAATAAAAATGACAATGATAATAATAATAATGAGTCAGAGTCCATTATACTCCTAAAGAACCATACAAACAGAAACATTAACTCAAACTCAAATAACTGGCTAAGGCATCCATTCATCTACTACTTATGCTATGTTTACTTTTTTTTTTTTTTTTTTGCTGCAGAGTACTCTGCTAAGTGCCAGGAAGAGAGATGAACGGTTAGACTACTGCCCTTATGAAGCATAGAAATCATTCTTCTCAATTACCAAATAAGGACCTGTGATGTACCTCCTTGGGGAGGTTAAATATACATGTCACAACCAAGTATCTTTGGAAGCAGAGGCTACTTTGAAGGAAGGAAAAAGAAGATTTCATGGATACAGTTACACATATCCAGCTGCTGTACCACCTTTCACCAACACAACCTAAGAGTAGAGGCCAGAGGTTCTTCAAGGCAACGAATTTGGAGTCCTCTTTCTCATGTCCTAATGTCATTGGTAGAAACAGAAATTACTCCACCCTATTTTGCTAGGTGTTGTCTGCCATGGCCAGCTGAAAACACTTTCAGCCCTCTATCACCACTTAAGCCAATGGGTAATTGGAGACAATCAGTGTGGAGGCAAGCCAAGGGCACTGCTAACCCCATCCCTGAAGCTGAGACCTGTCATAGTACTCCCCTCTTGTGGCAGAGTCCTGTTTCACAAGTGACCCTCCTGGAATCACTTCCTACTTCTGACTTCCCAGCCCTACCAAGAGCCCCTTTCAAGGACTGCAGTAGAAAGGGATAGAACATGAAGTGGATGACCTAACCTCGTGCTCTCCAAGAGTAGGTTCCTTCCTCACCACATGAATTTTCTGGCCATTCATTAATATGAAGCTTCCCATTCCTCACTAAGATCAGTAAGTTACTACTTTTTTAATTCTTAGGATTCAGAGCCACACTGATTGCATCACTCAATTGAGACCATGTTCATTAACTGTCAATGACTTAAATTTTCAAATCCCTTTTTACTAAAATCATTTTTAGCCCTCATCTTTCTTAATTTCTGCAGTGTTTGACACTGTTGACTCTCCTCTTGAATTTCCATTGAGTTTTCATAATAGTACTTATTCTTGATTTCCCTCCAGTCTTTCTGGTTATTCCTCAGTTTCCTTTGCTGGTTATCATCCCTCCATCCCCAATTGAACATTAGGCTCTGTCGTGGGACCTTTCTTTGTGTGTGTGTGTGTATACGTGCACATATGTATGTATGTATACCCTCTCCTTAATAATGTCTGCTCTCATGGGAAAAGTTATAACTTCTATGCTAATGGCTTCTATATTTATATGTCCTGTCTGTATTTCTCTCCTAAATCCTAATCTCACCACACCATTTCCCAATGGATGTCGCCTAGGCACCTCAAACTCAATATGGCCCATAGAGACCTCATTATCTTTAACCCTGAACCTACCTTTATTCCTAACTTTCTGATTTCTGTCAACATTCCCATCACTCATCCAGTGACTCATTTTTGCAACCTCAGAATCATCCTTGATTCTTGCCTCTTCCTCATCCCCTTTATAGAATTTCATCATTTCTATTTCCAAGACAATGTTCACATTCATTCCTTTTTCTTCATTCATACTACAACTACTCTTGTTTAGGTTCTTGTCTCTTTTTGTGTGGACTATCAAGACCTTTTAATTAATATCCCTGCCTCTAGTCTGAACTCAGAAACATCCTCTCCAAAGCTGCTAAATTGATATCCTTAGAGCATAAATTTAACCATAACCTTTTCTTTTTTCAAAAGACTCCTATGACAGAGTACATAGGGGGTGAGGTGGATAGAGCACCAGCTCTGAAGTCAGGAGGACCTGAGTTCAAATGTGACCTCAGACTTTAAATAGTTATGTGACTTTGGACAAGTCTCTCTACCTTAGTTACCTGTTCTCTACCCCATCATCCTCCTACCCCCCCAAAAAAAAGCTTCTAAAGCTTCCACCTCTGGCATCAGTTACAAACTCCTATTGGAATATATTTATACCCTTTCACAATCTTATTCTAACCAAGTTTTTCAGGCTTAGTATACTTTGCCATTCTTCACTCACTCAATTTTCCAGTCAAATTAATCTACTTGCTGTTCATCATACACAATGTGCTATCTCCCACCTCTTATACTTTCTTCATATGGGCCATCTTCCATTCCTGGAATGCACACCTCTTTACCTCCATTTCTCATATCCTTTCAGAGCTCAACACAAGTGCCACATTTATATGAAACATTTTTTCCTGTCCCTCAGCTGCTAGTTCCCCCTCTGAACACTTTTATTTGCTTTGTGTTTTTTTATTTGCTTGTTTATGTATACATTGTATCCCTTACTCCATTCTTATTACTTCAGAGCCAAGATTGTTTTTATCTTGTTTTTCCTTTTATTAGAAGGTGCTTAATAAAAATTGGTAGAGTTCAATAGAGAGATATAATCATAGCTTTGTATAAAATTAGGTGTCTGAGTAAATCCTTCTGTCCTCAGTGAAATTATCCAAATCCAATAAAAATACAACAAAATAAAAATGCTAATTCTTTTTTTTGGTACATTACTTTCTTGCCTTATCCCAAAGCTATTTTTGGTTTTACTGGGAGGCTATTTTGAATTCTTTAAGGATGAAAGCCCTATCTTCTGATGATACTTGAATAGCACTTGCCAAATAAAGCAAAATTAAAGACTTTTTCAGGAAGCACAGAAAGGACAGGAGGTGCTAATTTTTCAAGTACTGATTAACTCCACTTGCTACAAGAAGGACTTACCCCATACTGAAGTAAAATGAGCTATCCTGAAGTATGGACACCTTACCCCAATTTGTTATACCAGAAAAGTGTTGTCCTTGCCAGGAAATGCCCGTGAGTGTAAAGAATTGATAGTGATGGTACTAACATGTGCTCCAAATCAAACTACCATCCACACAGATGGATCCAACTTTTCCATAGGTTTGATTTTCCAAAGCCTCATGATTTCCATGATGAGGGAAATCTGTTCAACTATAAATGAACAAATATTAACATAAGAGACCACTTAATGATCTCTCAAAGTGCAATAGAATACTTGGGATGGCTGCACTAGCAGCTGGTAGACAGAGTACACCATCTGGCACAAATGATTTACAGTTAAGCTTTTGTAGCTGATGTTTGCCTAGCTTATTCAGATTCTTAAATACTAATTAAGGATAGCAAAGACAGGCTGTGCAGAATAAAAATGTTCAGATGGGCAAAGAATATAAAATGTGGCTTTGGAAATATTCTGTGAAAGCAAGAGGGGCTAGTGGATAATGCTTTTGGAACGCCTTTGAGTTTGTTTAGAACTATATGCTACTTAGTACAGATAAGTTTAGATTTTGCCCAAAAAATCCTAATATTATACAGGCATAATTTGACACTTTTTTGTGCATCACAGATACAGCATTTTTTACAAATTGAAAGTTTATGGCAATCCTAGATCATGTAAATTATCATTTTATACATTTTTACAATTTTCAAAATATTTCAAACTTTTTCATTATTATTCTACAGTTCTCTGTGATCAATGATCTTTGATGTTACTACTGTAATTATTTGGAGGCACCCAATGCCCAAATGAGATGACTATCTTAATCAATAAATTTTGTGTGTTCTGCTCCACCAACTAGTTATTTTTCTCTTCTCCTCAGGTCCAAGATACAACAATATTTAAATTAGGCTTATTAACAAACTACAATGGTTTCTAAATATCCAAGTTGAGTCAATCAATGCAGGAAAGTTAATTGTTGTCTAATTATAAGAAGTTGTTACAACCACTCCAGCCTTCAACAACCACCATCCCAATCAGTCAACTGCCATCAACGTGGAGATAAGACCCTCTCCGAGCCAAAAAACTATGATTTCCTGAAGGCTCAGATGATGACTAACATTTTTAGCAATAAAGTATTTTATTTAAATTGTTTAATAGCAAAGTAATATATAATTTATTAGTAAACATAATAAAATATTAATCAATATTAACTATATTTTATTACTTAAAGTATTTTATTTAAATTAAGGTATGTGTATTTTTTATATATAATACTATTGCACACTTTAATAGGTTGAAGTATAAACATAATTTTTACATGTACTGGGAGACCAAAAAATTTATGACTCACTTTATTGCAATATTCATTTTGTTTGGTACTCTGGAACTGAACCCTCAATATCTCTAAGCATGTATAAGGGAATCAAAAGAGGGGCAGGCAGGCAAGAGAGCCATGAAAAAATGAGGCCCTTTACCTATGAATATCATTTCTTTTTATTAAATTTTGCTAAATATTCATAAGGTCTTGGAAACCCTACCTGAAAGTTTGCTTTAAAACTCTAGAATTAAAATTTACTACAAATTAGTTGATCTTGCAGCTATATATTACAAAAAATCTATTTCTGGATTCTCTTAGAAATAAGAGTTTTGCTAAGTACAGAAAGCTCTCATATACACAAGCCATGAAAGATTGTTTTTGATGTTACTGTTTCTTTCTGATCATTGATCTTTAACTGATGATTTTCAACAGGACCCTTAAAGAGAATCAAGGATACACTGGTGGAAAGATGTGGGAAAGAAGTATGTGATATAGACATCTAGACTTGTTCTCTTTAATTGTGATCCAAGTCTATGAAACACAAATGGTTAATTGGACCTTTGGGTCACTATAAAATTATTCTGTCCTCTTTCTTGTACTCTAAGTCTTTGAAAAATAATTTTGAGATTATTGTATTTCTACATAGTCAAACATTTAAAAACCAAAGCCTTATAGTTAGTGTAAAAGAAAAATAAAGCAATTAGTTGAAAGTACAGTTCTTGAACATTTCCTGCCTTCTGAAGGCTATCTTCAACCTTAAATAAGCTTGATTTTCCTAGAAAATTTCCTAGCATTTAAAATGAATTGAGAGTGTGCTATGAATAGAATAGTAAAGTAAGAAGCCCTTATTCTACTCCCCACACCACCCCTTATTCACTAAGACCTTATTGAGTCTCAACTTCCCCAGTTGTAAATGAGGATAATGGACCTCACTTTTCTTATGGTTGCAGGATGCTGCTTTTTTAACCATGAGAGTGGGGTGGGAAAGGATTAATAAATACCTCTCAATCAACCAGTACTTTTAAAAGTGTTTTTTCTATGATAGGCACTGTGTTCTCTTTAAGAATAAAAAAAGAAAATAAAAACAATGCTCACAAAAAATTTACATCCTACTGGAGTAAACAACATATACATAAACTTGTCCTAAGAAGAGAAATAGGAGTAAATGGAAGGTACTAGCCAGGGAACTAAAAAAAAAAAAAAAAAAGCTTCTACAGGAAGTGGCTAGCTCCATATTTAAGTTCCTTTAAAAATAATTTTATGATCAATTTAAAAACAAAACTTAAAAGGTAAGGAATAAAATAAATGTATTCCTAAACCTTAAATGATTTGTTATTTTAATGTGTGTTTATACATATAGCATATATTCTATATAAAATATTTCTAATATGCATATATATGAAACATTTGTCTTCATGTTTTTGGTTTCAACTTGTCTTTCTGAATTGACCATGTTACTCACACATACAAATTTTTTACCCTACAATCAAATTTGCCGATTTAAATCTCCCTAATTAGAATATTTAATTTCATGTCTCTATCTGTGTTTTTGTACAGGCTGTCTCCCTCAAAGTCAAATTGCACACCTTCCTCACCTCCCTTTTATACAATCTTTGTTGTTGTTTAGTCGTTTCTCAGTCATGTCCAATTCTTCATGACCCCATTTAGAGTTTTCTTGGCAAAGATACTGTAGTGGATTGCCATTTCCTTCTCTATTACACAATCTTCAGATTCCTTCAAAACACTTCTCAGATACCGCCTCATAAAAAACACCTTTCCTAACTTTCTAAATGGTGAATACTGTCTCCATACACACTATTATATATAAAAATATACATAAGATAAATACCTTTATCTACATACATATTATTTGAAGTAAATATTCCTTTGTAAACATTGATCCAACTATTCAGCGGTTAAAGGAAACCAGAGTGCAAGAGACCCATACAATTGAAAGAACATCATCAATGGGGGCAGGAGCCAATGGCAAAAAGAACAGAGTTGCCAAACTTCCTTAAAGATACTAGAGAACACTGGGGAAAGGCGAAATATGCTAATTTTCTCTTTCAGGAAGTGACTGCCAAAGTAGCAACAGACCGAAAAAATGGAAGGCAAAACAAAGGGAGAGAGAAAGGCATGTAAGGTTAGATTTTTCAGAAATCTACAACAAATCTTTTGCTGTATATAGTTTAGTTTTTATAAACATAGTTTATCAGACATTATCTATGAACCTTAGTGGAATCTTACTGAACCATTGTTTGATTCCATGCCTAGAACTCATGTTTCACTACAGCTGCTCACTGCTGCCAGTCTCACATGTATGTCCCTCTGACTATTCTCTGAAGCTGGTTTAAGAGGGTCAAAAAGGAAAACCTTTAGAGCTGGCAATCCCTTTTCCTCCACCTACTTTTTTTCCCCACTCCATAATCATATCTAAATGTTCTTATTGAGAATGACCTATCCCCCTGCAAGTATAGCATTTGTCCATCATTGACAACGAAGCTGACTGCTGATGTTTGTCTAACAAAGCAATCAAGTATGCTCAAATTGCATTTGTAGCATGCTTATAGCATTTAGTAACTAGCAATAATCATATGAATACACTCAGTCCTTTTTGAACTCTGATCTCTCAAACAATCTTCCGAGAAAAATGGCTTTAATGAATCTTATGGAAATATTAACAAACTGAGAGCTTCTATTTGCAAAATTTAACCCTTCTATCCACTAGGACAATATGTTTTCAATGTTAAAAATTGGTCAGAAGACCCTGATAATAGTGCATGTAGATGATTTAATTACATTTGTTATGACCTGTAGTTTTTCTGTGTAATAATAAAATTCCAAGCCAATATTAATCCAATATTATCTTTATATACAAAAGTATAATTTATGGACATAAAGAAAATATATCTAGCAATTTTAATGAAAAATAATTCAACTAATTTAATGTTGGAACTCTTATTCATGTTTTTCTACATGTATACTTCAGTTTGATATGTGGCTAGCAAAAGCATGTTAAAGATTATCAGCATGTTTCCCCACAACACGAATACCATATTATTTGCAACAGAGTGAATAAATCCCAAGTATTGTGATATTCCACAGGAAATGTACAAAGCATAAATTGTGTGTATATGATTATTTGCACAAAGCATTATTTTCATTCATTCCCTTATCTTTTGCCCTATAAAAGATTATAGCCCTTGAATTTTTTTTTAGCAGAGCCAAATGACCCTAAAGGCTCAGGATGCTCTCCCCCAAAAAGTTCAATTTCTTCATTCTCATCTTCAGACAAAAGTGCTCAAGAATCCATATCTTCAGCTCTTGGCAATTTCCTATTTTCATCCAGGCGCAGGATATATGCATTGTTAGTGAAAAAAACAAAACCTTCCTGTCTCATAGTTTAAAAATCAATCCCCAATTTTCTGGACCCCAGTATATCTTTTATGACCTTTCAGAGCTCTGTGTGTGTGTGTGTGTGTGTGTGTGTGTGTGTGTGTGTGTGAGAGAGAGAGAGAGAGAGACAGAGAGACAGAGAGACATAGAGACAGAGAGTTTTAAAACTCCATCAGCTGAATTTTAGGGATCACAATTCCCAAAATTCCCACAATTTTTTTGAAATTGAGATCCTCTTGATTTGAGTATTTCTTCACTGATGTGCATTGCAACCAATTTTTTGCCCAACTCCACTCTAGTCTACATCCTCCAACAAAGAGGTAATGTTAAAGCTCATATTCCAAAATTTCTTGAAGCTTTGCAATAGAATTTGGTAGTTTCCTAAGCAAAACAGGGGTGTAACCCTCCCAATTCTCAATAATCATCAAATACTTTATATGCCTATTAAATAATTTGAGCAGTTTGCAAATAAATACAAAAATATTATCAGGTTTTACCAGCCCAGATCCTCACTATTAAAACAGCCTTAAAGTATTATGATTTCTTCTACTGCATTTATTAGAATGATGTCACAATATATGGTTAAATGATGTACCCTCTTCTAGTTTATATGACAAAAATCTCATGTAATAATTATAGTTATGTATGTTAAAACTTTGTTAATTTTGTTTCTACTGGTTTCAAATTTAGGCTAATAATAGACTAGACTCGAATATACCTTTCCTTTTTGGGAGGAAGAGAGGAACAAGTATGGACCTGTGGTTTCTTGGGATGTGGGGAGTTCTCTATGCTAAGGCTCCCTCAACTTATGAGAACCACCCAATTCCTCATTGAATTAGAGAATTTCCTGGGGTGCTGAAAGGTTGCCTGTGGTTATGCAGCCAGGAGACATTAGAAACATGTGATCCTCATCTGTTTGTTAAAGTAATTAAACAGTATCTGAGTTTGAAGGGACCTGAAAAACCAACTAAAACATACCTGAATCAAGAATTTCCTCTTTAATATTCCCAAGAAGCCTTCAGACAGCTTTTGAGTAAAGACAAACAATGAAGGGGAAAATCCATTACTTTTTTTTCTCATCTTATTATACTCTTTGAATTGAACTGAGTTGACTATACATGAGTGCCCCCACATGTGCACGTGTATGTGTGTGTGTTTACCTATATTTTAACAAATGCCAAATAGATGGCATGTTCTTCAAGGCTTACACTGACTCTTAAGTTTCCCATCATACCTGATTATGTCAAGGAGAGCACAAAAGTCACTAGCAGAGAATAACTGAATTATGTACATATTAAAAACTACCCTGACAAGAAGAAAGGGACAGCTAGGGTTGAAGATTTTCCTTTCTTGTGAAAACCAAGAAGAATTCCTGAGTTTTTATTTTTGCTTATATTTCTTTCTGTGGCATATTTACCAAAAGTACAATGGGTTTTTTTCTTTTTGTCTGGTTGGGTTTTTTTGTTTGTTTGTTTTTTTAGAAAAACAAGAGATTATTGAGACCATAAAGAATTAGTTGGGAAGAGATTATGAAAACTGATTGCACAGAATACTAGAGTTAAAATCTAGGGTTTTAATTATAGCTAAAAGTACTTAAGTTAAAATAAAAAAAAAAGTTAAAGCAGATTGTGCTCCTTAGGCAAAGAAAGAAAAAAAAAAAAGAAAAAGAAAGAGGAAACTCACTAGGCTTGACCAAAGAATGCAGGAAATATTTGAAGCTTCTGTTCAGTGCTTTACATTTATTTAGGGAGATGGGCCCAAATAATGTTAGTGAGTGTGGATGATTAGCAGAGTCTGGGGAAAGTACCCTCCTGGCTAAAGACAAAATTTATAGTTCAATTTATATTCCAGGTGAATAGACATGATGGGATAGCAGGGTAAGTCTGAGTTTGTAGACCAAATAAATCTGAAAGAATAGTGGGGAGACACAGAAATAGAGGTTTCTTAGATCAAAGGCAGAAAAATCAGCAGAAAGTAAGTAAGGGTACTAAAAAGGGAAATGGGAATCAAAGGACAATTTCACCCATCTATTCAACCTGAGCTGATTTTTTTTATGGTGCCAGGATGTTAGGTATGTATGTCCCCCACCTTTTTCCCCATGCTGACATTGGTTTGCGATCCTAAGCTCAAGCCCCATTCACAATCTTTCCCTCAAGTCATGTCTGATGGTCCCTGATAAGAATCAAAATATTGCACAGGGAACAAAAGGAAACAAGAGCCAATAACCACTTAGTAATGGGTTTCCAAGGCAGTCCAATAGAGTACCATTCAGCATACCAATGGGCACACACTTTTCCCAAAACATAGTCAGTCCATGCTTTCCAGTTTGTTTTTCTTGCCTCTGCTATACCATGCCCACCCATACAGTCTGCATAGGTATGAGGAAGAGCTTTCTATTTTTCTAAGATCATAGATCAATCAAAATACTGAAATATTCAAATAAAATGGAATTTTAAGACTGAAAGGAACCTTACAGGTCATCCATACCAAAGACATTTTATAGATAAGAAGACTGAGACCTAGAGAGGTCTACTTACCCAAGGTTGCATTTAGTTTTTAGCCAAATTAGATTCCAGATCTAATATTCTTTCCAATTAAATTACTGGGCATAAGTAGAAAAATTCCAACTTTGCTGCTATACACCTATGATATAAAGGGAATTGTTCAGATTAATTCCAATTAAAGGTTTGTATTTTCTTCAAATCTTCCAAAGTTTCTGCATCATAATACTGGTGAATGTTCTAAATTCTAAGAATGATCCTCTAGATCAAGGCTTCTTAAACTTTTTCCACTCATAACCTCTTTTCACTGGAGAAATTTTTATGTGACTCTAGGCTTATAGGTATTTTTTAAAAAATCACAAAGAAATTTATTTAAAAGCAATTCTTTGGTAAACATATAATTTTACTATTTATAAAAGACGAATTTGCATACTAATGAGATGATATGCTTGTTTATTTTTTTTCTATGTCAAGGAAATTAAAGTTAAGTGACTTGTCCATGGTCGCACAGGTAGTAAGTATTAAATGTCTGAGGTCACATTTGAATACAGATCTTCTTGACTTCAGGGCCAATGCTTTATCTACTGTATGGTCTAGCTACCCTGTGCTTGTTTATTTTTACAAAAAGAGTTAAATCTTGGTGGAATATTTGATAACTTTTACTGTTTGCTAGGGATCCTATCAGGGTCCCCAGCCACCGCCCTCTACTTACCCTAATCCAGGGTCTTCAGACGTCTCTGGCTCCCCATCCTGGGGGAGGGGAGAACAAACCAGGCAGAGCACCCGAGGAAAGGTTAACTTCTTTATTGCCGTTACTGGAACTCTCAACTCCCCCCAACCCTCCGTGCCTTCCCTTATATCCCTTTCCCTAGCTCCTCCCTGTAGGCGGTTCCGCTCCTCCCGAGTCCCGCCCTGAGGGTGGAGCCAGCCCATTCAGAGGCCATCCCAGTACCCGAAGGCAGGTTCCAACCTCTGGGCGTCTCACGGTCCACTCAGGCGATCCCAGTCCAGAGACGCCCCCAACAACTGTGGTTAATTTTTTTTGCAACACCTATATTGTTATACAATCCCATATTGCGTCATGACCCATACAGTTGAAGAAGCTTTGCTCTACATGCATTTTTTCTGTCCTAACTGAAGTATGCTAAAATCCTACAACCCCATTCAGTAATCAATGATTTACAATCTGTATTAACTTGCTTTTCCCCTATTAAATGAGAAACCTGACCTAAATGACAAGCACAAGAGCCCAAAAGTTTAACTTTCCAATTTACACATTCTTTGATTCATATTAATACTCAAGACTCCCATGAGAGACACAAATTTAGCAAGTCAATAAAAGTTGTATAGCATTACTTCCCAATAAAGGGAAGTGCTTCCGTTCCCAATAATTTTTCCTTTTTATGGAAGGAACAAGTTAGACATGATATGGAGAGTTCTAAAGTATTAAGGGATTCCTCAGGGGTGCTACTGTGAGAATAGCACTGGATTTTGAGGCAGGAGAACTGGGCAGGAATTCCAACTGTGAAATTTATTGTCTAGAGGAATTCAGGGAAGTTGCTTACTAAAGAACATTTCATGGACATTTATTAAATTTCTTCAGTTCTGACACTTACTAGTTGGGGGGCTGTAGACAAATGGCTTAACTTTTTTGATATTTAGTTTTCCCATATGCAAAATGGGGATAATAATACATGTATTACCTAATTCAGGTTTTTATAAGTGTTTTGTTGTCCTTAAAGCACTATTCAAATTAAAAGTCTATGCCAGTGTTACTGCAGGGTTCTGTTGGTTTTCCAGATGTGTCTGACTCTTCTTGATTCCATTTTGGATTTTCTTGGCAAAAACACTGGAGTAGTTTGCCAACTAGCACTATATATATATGAATAAAAAGCAAAGACAGTCCCATCCTTTAGGAGTTTACATTTTAATGGCAAAGACAACATACATGGAAAAGTGAATGTCACTCAAAGAGCAATATAGAGGTACATATGAACAAGCTTCAGCACACAATCAAAAAGGTTGTAAAAGGGCTATACGAAATCCAAGTCCCTTACCAATGAGGGAATTAAATTCTCTGGCCCTTATTTTTCACATCTGTAAAATAAGAAATTTGGACCAAGATAACACCTTTTATAGTTCTTAAAAGCTATCTCTGACCCCTACTTGGATTACAACGGGCCAGTAACTTAATCTTCATTAATCTGTTTTTCCCCTATTAAATGAGAAGCCTGGACCTAAAAGATTTCTGTTATCCTTCCAGATCTGACAGAGTGATTCTATTCAATAATCTGCTAGGTCCATAATATTATGCTTCTAAACCTAGTCCTGATTCCAAACATAAATCCTTTTCAAGTCACTTGTGCTAATTTTACCATGCCTGGATTTTTTCCAAAATTGGATTCAAAGTACTTCTTTCTAGGAACACAGGTGGATTTTTATCCCAGAGTACTAAGGCTGTCAGCTTTACTCACCTAACTACAAGCAAAAACAAGGCTGACCCAGTCTGATGCTGTCAAAGGCCCAGAATGTTGGCTTCCTTATCTAGCCTTCCTATGTGAAGCTGGCATGAAAGACAGAAAATTGCTTTTTCAAATTCCAAGGCAGCAAATCCTTTAGGAATGTGGTAAGGCAATAGATAGGAAAATAGAAGTATTCCAGGCTAAAGATTCTCCTATTTAGATCCAATACTTGCTATTCAGAGAAGCAAACTGATGGCATCCAGTGTAGTAAAGGGCTTATTAGTAAAAGAAAAACCAGCCAATAACTGTTTGAAGCTGAGCATTCATAGGAACACTGAAACAAAATGTATGTGGCCCTTTGTTTAATATTTCAACAGCTAAAAGAGTGGAGACTAAGGCACAAGTGTTATTCCTAACTAATTGCTTCCTTATTTTTTTTTTCTTAAAACAGAGCCAATATGAGGACATTCATTTTATTGCATGGAAACCAAGATAAATTTCAATGAGCTTAATTTAGTCAACAGGTTCAGCAATGGGTAAATGAACTGGCAAAATATTCTTACATGCAAAGCCAGATGAAAATTCTTTAAGGGTTTTTGATTCTCTGACAAATAAACTAGTTTCTGAGAGATTTATGATGAGCCAGTACAATGTGTTATCTATTTCAGGGTTACAAAGTACTATGTAGAGATATATTGCTGCCTATGTAGTTAGGACCAGGACTTTGGGAGAAACAAGCAGGAGTCTAAAACAGTATCCATATGCTCATAGATTTAGAGTTTCAAAGGATCTTAGAAGCCACTGAATTTGATACTCTCATTTTACAGATGAGGAAACTGAAACTATGAAATTAAATGACTTGTCTCACAATTAGTAGACATCTGAGGAAGGATTTAAACTCTGGGCTTCCTAACTCCAAATCCAGTTGACTCTATCAGTAGATCCTGTGCTAACTGAATTCTTAATGAAGGTTAACAGCTGATTCATTCTCCTCCTTCAGTGTTCAGAGGTGAAAATGAATAGAGAAACTCAAAGTTCAAATATTCCAACGAATCTGTAATCTCCACCTGCAGCCATGCAAGTCACAACCCAGCCATGATTACCTATCCTCTGTAATTTTTGTCCATGTCCTTCCAGTTTACTGGAAGAAATCTCCCCAATTTGCTAAGGGTCTTCCGCTTTTTCTTGTTCCCATGAGGACACAAATATAGCAAATATGTCCTTCTATGATTATCCCTAACTGGCCACATGACTAAACCGCTATCTTTCTCAATTATACAATTTCTTTAGTACTTCATTTACTGTGGCTGTTTGTTGTTCCTTTTTGGTTGTGTGCTGAATCATGTTCATTCATACTCTAAACACACACACATATGTATATATATATATGTACATATATATATACATATATATTTTTTTCATTGCCCTCTGATTAAGATTCAATTTTATTTCTTCAGATACTATGGTGTTGTATGACTCTTATTCATAGAACAATACCAGTAAAATATTGGCATTAAAATGATGTTTCAGGGATTAGTTTGGGATTACAAAGGACTTCTACCATTTTTCCAGAGGCAATTCAACCAGCCCTCCTGAATAATTCTTGGTGACCTTACTATCTCCATAATTGCTTTATGTTTCTACTCCCTTTGAAGGCAGCTAGTTGGTGCAGTGGATACAGTGTTGGATTGGGAATAAGTCTGAATCCTACTACAGATGGTGTTTAACTGTGTAATACTAGATAAAAACTACTTGATCTCTCTGTGATTCAGTGGCCATATATCTAAAATAGGAATAATAATAGCATCTACCACTCAGGATTATCGTGAGGATCAAATGAGATAGTATACTACTTTGTAAACAATAATACTTTATAAATGCCAGTTGTTACTGTTAACATCAAATATTTTTCTATCATTTTTGTTCCAAAGGAAAAAAAAGCAGAAGAAAAATAAAATTTTAGTTCTAACTTTATTCTGTCATCTATTTTTTTCATCACATCTACCCTGAACAGAGGTCCATTCACCCCTCTGGTATTCTTTTCTCATATTTAACTTAAAAATAAACAAAACCACTTTTTAGATCCCTAGCATTCCAGGAAGCTTTAATTCATTTTGCTTCCAAGTTTATGACTTTTGTTATTGTACTATACATTTTTTATGCTTCAGAACAGTGCCAAGATTTAGTATTCATCTTCTGCTCTCTGCCCTCATATCCTTCACCTGTAATGTCTTTATTGTTGATTGATTAGATTCCTGTAGACTGACAACAATCATCAGTTCCCATCTCACCAAGTCTGAGTGGTGCCACAAGGCTCTCATTCACTTTACTTATTGCCCATACTTACCAATTGGCCTCTGAGGGTATGAGTTTTATTGCTTATTGCTTCTTTGGATTTTCTCTCGACAATATCTATATTTATCTGCTGCTATTCTTCATCCTATTTTCTGTGGCATCTAGCTAGGTAAATTAGACAGTTTTCTTCCTCTCCTTTTGTACAAGTAAAGAGGGCACAGATAGGTTGCTATCTGCATGATAGGAAGAAGTATCAACATTTTTAAAAGGTTCTAGATCTAATTAAGTATTATTCAGGGGTCACCAGAGCCAAGAAGTCATCACTTTTTAGTCTACTGTATGGTCTTAATTTGGTTGATCCTTTTTTAAAAATGTATTGATTGAACTGAATACAAAATAAGAAAAAAGACAGAACAGAAAAAAAACAGAAAAGGAAAATGACAAAATAACAAAAACAAAATATTGTTATGTACCCAGCAGAACATCAGGAAAGATTCAAAATATATAACAATAAACAAGAAAGCATATATAATAATAGAAGAAATTATATTCATGAATGGCTATCTTTTCTTTGTTTTCTTGTAAGCTATTCTTTTGCTCTCTGCTGCACAAATTTTACTTAATTCTTTTCCTTCCTCTCATTCCCTATACCTCCTCCAAGCAAGGTACAGTTAAGTATGTATATGTGTGTATATGTATATGTATATGTATATGTATAATGTGTGTATATGTGTGTATACATACATGTATGTTTATGTATGCATATATAGGTTTATATATACATGTGTATCTGAGTATATGTGAGTATGAGTGCATGTAGGTCATGTATATAGATATTTGTATATGTGGGGGGGTGAATATATGTGTGTATACATATATATACACACACACACGTGTGTGTGTGCATTTACCCATAGGTAAACATGCATCTAAAACAATACTAATATAGCTAACATATAATGTAGATTTCTCTTTTGATTGAATCTTTAAGTTTGACTTTGATTACTAGCCTTTTTTCTAATAAATTCTACTCCTTAACCTTGTTTGTAACCTTATTCCCTATCCTGCTAATTTTTCTGCTTTAATTCTGCTCCTTAACTTACCTTGCTATTACTTAACCTCACCTCACCCATGCATCCCTCCTCTTTCTTCCTGCCCAATCTTTTGCTTTCCTCTTTATCCTATTCCCATTAATCTACACACTTTCCCACTCTGATTAATCTAAATATCCTTCTATACCCCATCTTATCCTATACTACTCTCCCCCCCTTTATCCCTTTCTCATTAATTTACACACCTTGTCCCATTACTATGACTCTACACACTCTTCTATATCCCACTTTATCCTTTATCCCTCTATTAATTTCCACACCTTGTCCCACTGCCATAATTCTACACAGCCTTATATAGTCCACCCTTATCCAGTCCTTCCCCCTTTATTTCTTTATAGATTTTGGAGGGTGCTATACCCTTCATGTCATATATGTGAAATGTTTCCTATTTAACTCATTCCCCATGTGAATAGGTTTTCAGAACAACAAATATTTGTTCCCCCTCTAGTGTCTACTCTTCTTCTGCACCTCATCTATATAAAATAATTACCATTTTTTCCTTTTCCTAGACAATATTGCTTTATAGAATCAGATCATATTCAACTCTGTTCCAATCTTTCCTTTAAGCTACCCAATTACTGATGTTAATCTTAAATATATGACATATATTTCCATGCACAACATATAAATGATTTATCCATGTTGAGTTCTTTGAAGTTAATCTGTGATATTGGCTCTTACATGTTAAATTTTCTATTAAGTTCAAGTTTGTTTAAAACAAAGTCCTGAAAATCTATTAGTTTGCTGAATATTCATTAGTTTTGCTGGATATGATATCTTTAGCCACAGGCCTAGTTCTTTTGATTGTTAGTATTATTCCAGGACCTGTGGTCTTTTATTGTGGCAGCTTGTTAATCCTATACGATTTTAATTGTAGTTCTAGCAATATTTTTTGATTTATTTCTTGATTTTTTTTCTTTTTAATCTAGGAGTTTCAAAATTTGTCAATAATTTTCCTATGTGTTTTTCATAAAGGATCTCCTTGAGGTGGTGATCTGTAGATTTTGTCTATTTCTACTTTCCCCTTCTGTTCTATCACTCCAGGACAATTTTCTTTGATTTTTTTCTTGCATTATCATGTCAAGGTTTTTTTTTGGTCACAGCTTTCAGGGAATGAAATTATTCTATTATTTTCTCTTCTTGATCTATTCTCCAGATGTGTTGTTTTTCTTATGTTTCACATTCTGTTCTATTTTTTTTTTTATTCGTTAGATTTTGTTTTGTTATTTCTTGGTCTTCTTATAGCTTCACTACCTTCCCTTTGTCTAATTCTAATTTCAAAGAATTATTTTCTTCTTTAAGACTCTATCTCCTTTTCCAGTTGGTTAACTTGCTGTCAAAATTTTCTTCTTTTTTTGGGATTTTTTTGTTTCTTCGTTGGGGTTGGGTTTTTATGTTTTTGTTTTGAGTTTTTTGCTTAATCTCTCTCACTTGATTTTTAAAGTGTTTCTGATTTTTTCTATAAATTCTTTCTGGACAGGTGAGCATTTAGGGTTACTCTGGAGTAGAGGAAGCTTTTTTTTCATTGTCCTCCTCTGAAGATGAACCTTGGTCTTCCCTATTCTCATAGTGATTTTTTATGGTTGAGTTCTTTTTTTTGTCTGTTCATTCAATTTAATATATATTTTTTTAAAAATTTGTCTTCATAAAAGACTCAGAAAACAAGGAAAGGTTTTTTTAAAGATAGGTATACTTTAAGGTACAAAAGCAAAATTATCATTTATCATTCTTCATAAAGGCAACATAGTTAAGTGAAAAGAATATTATTTTTGAAGAAAGAGACCAGTATTTGAAGTCTGCATCTAATATTTATTACCTCTGTGACCATGGTCAAGTTATTTCAAAACTCTGAGTCTTAATTTTCTTCTGTCAAATGGAAGTAATAATAGTACCTGCTTCAAAAAAGTATCATCAGGACCAACAAAGATGTACAATAATGCACTTTTATTTTTGTTGTTGTTATTCAGTTATTTTAGTTATGTCTAATTCTTCATGGCCCTATTTGAGATTTTCTTGGCTAAAATATTAGAGTATTTTGCTGTTTTCTTCTCCAGCTCATTTTACAGATGAAGAACTTGAGGCAAACAAGGTTGGGTGACTTGCCCAGAGTCACACACTTTAGTAACTGTCTGAGGCCAAATCTGAACTCGAGAAAACAAGTCTTCCTTAGTCCAGATCCTAGATTCTTTCCATTGCACCACCTAGCTGCTCCAATGTGCTTCACAATTCTTTACATTTTTTAAATAAATGTCAGCTATTATTCAAGCTGAAAAATATCTTTGGGGCATACTCCTAATATTCCTCATAAGGACAAGAAGCACCAGCAAAAATAAAATAAGCTGTCAGAATAACAAGTGTCAACAATAATGCCATATATGAATGCATTGATCATTGATGGATGTTAGTTGGTTGAAGGATACTAGCCTAAGCATCTCCCAAAGGAGACCAAACATTGATGCACCAAAAACAGCAAGCTCATTTCATATATTTTCCAGTACAAAAATGACTTTGATCATGAGAAAAAAGAGAGAAAAAATTTTATTCCACAACATTGCACTGTGATCTCTATGCCTCTATGATGATGAGGTGTTTAATTGACTAGTGCTTTGTTGCTGGATTACACCCATCAGGGAGGAATTAGCTTTCAAACCATCCTTGAATAACAATAGACATATATTTCAGATGTGACTCATGATTTTGTCAACAGCACTGTTCAACAGCAAAGTGGAAAGCCAGTCCCTATGTACATAAACATCTAGCTTATGAATGACTTTATCATATACTTACATGACATTTACCACAATAGGTTTCCTATTAGTTTATTGAGCTAGATTGTAATATTTAAAACTAGCAAGTGAGCACTAAAAGGGCACAGTTTTATAAATATAAGAAAAATGGCAATGCATTCTTCTCAACTCTTTTAATTAAAATGATCACTTTAATTAATAGAATGATTAAGTAATAACAACATAATAACTATCATGTTCAATAATAAAATTTATAATTAATGAATGCTTTTTCATTCATTCTTGGTTCTCATCTATTCATCCTTCTATTTTACCTGTCATTTGCTTAGTCTCTAAACCACTCTTTGCCTGTTTCTCAACATTTCTTTGGGACTTGGACAGTAACACTCTCTTGCTATTCTGTAGAATGTGCAAATCAAACCCAGACCAGGCGGTTAGGATTATGGACTAATCAGACCAGATTAGACCAAAATGGGCCAACTCCAAATCCTAGAACCAAACAAAGTTAGATCTGGAAGTGACCTTAAAAAACATCCAGACTTCCAGATGCTGAAAATAAAAAGTGCAGATGATTATGGTAAGGATCTGTGATATAGATGGGTAACAGGAGTATCAAAAGAGTACAGTTTACTGAATGACCATGGTCTTGAAGCAGCAATGAAAAGCAAGAGATATACAAACTCTTCTTCTTGACACATTTTGTTAAGGGAGCATAGAAGAAGAATGACCCAGGCCTGGAATATGCAGTCGGGAGACTTCCTTTATGTTTCTGTTAGCACCAGGACATGGAAAGAGCCTAAGATGAATAGATACAAGATGAAGGGAAGTTTATGTCAATAAATTAACCAACAAACATTTATTAAGCATCAACTGGTACTTAGAACTGAAGATACAACAACAAAAAACAAAATGGAGGAAAGGAAGGGAATAGTAAGTACTATGTGCAGACACTGTGCTGTGGTTTTTATATGATTAAGGTTATTGTCCTTTGTTTTTAAAGATGAACAAAATGACATCATTATGTTAGAATCAAGTTATAGCTTATCTGACAATAGCACACCAATATGAACTTGGAATGTTCTGTCACAGGTTGAAAACAAGTAGTCCATGTGAACATTTGGGGTGGATTCTCTAATTATGCACGTTTCACATTTCTTCTGAGCTACTTCAATTCTGTTTTTGTGCATAGAGAACTTCTATAATGAAGGCACACCATCATAGAAGATACATTTCTATGGTGGGTGGTCCTGTGCCAGTGTCTCGCATGCAATCAATCCTAAAGTTTTTAAGAGACCTTGAGGATATCTTTGTATCACCTTTTCTGACCATCACATGAGCACTTGCTTTGCATGAGTTCTTTATAAATTAATCTTTTTGGCAAGCATACATAAGAAGCTGCTAAGTGAAAAACGAGAACTTGACAGGGCATACCAGCAGGATAGTTTATCCATCTCTAAGAAGGAAGCATTTAATTCTCTCAAAAATGAAATACCAGCAAAACTTAGAAAGATGCAGGATTCTTGACTCAGTAAAAAGATAGATAAATTCAGTTTAATGCTAATAGTAACAATCCAAAGGACTTTTATCATGCACTGAAGATTATTTATGGGTCAAACATATATGGTGCATCTCAACTACTCAGGGCTGATGGAGCTGCATCAATTAGTGATAAGGATTCAATCCTAGAGAGATGAGTTGAAAACCTCCATACTGTTCTCAACAGATTAAAATCAATCAATGCTGAAGCCAATTGACCATTTATTTGAGATTATAATCAATCCCTTCTTAGCTGAAGTTCCTGCTGAAGAAGAGCTTTTGAATGCCTTTAGGCTCTTTTCATGTGGCAAAGGACTTTGTGTTGAATTCTATTCCAAATGAGATTTACAAGGTGGGCAAATATATCAATCATTCAAAAGCTGGCTGAAATTTTCCAGATTATATGGCAAGAGGTTATTCCCAGGAGTTCAAGGATGCCTTCTCTGTCCATCTCTATAAAGGTAAAGGAAATAGTTAGTCCTATGACAATCACAGGGGAGGGGAGGGAGAAAGAGAGGGCAGGCAGTTCTGTTTCTCAGTCATTGCTAGCAAGATTCTTGCCAGGATTCTCCTTAATAGACTGATCCCACATCTACCTGATAGCCAACATGACTTCAGAAGGAGCTGAAGAACAGTTGATTCAGGAACAAAACAGAGGTCTGTATACAACATTTGTAGATTTGACTTAGGCCTTTGATACAGTCAGTCATGAGGACCTATGGAATATTATGCCAAAATTTGGTTGTCCAGAAAAGTTCACCAATATTGTACATCAATTTCATGATAGCAACCTTGCCCAGGTTCTAGACAATGGACAATGCTTTTGTACTTTTCCAATCACCAATGGAGTGAAACAAGACTATGTAACTTGCTCCCATGCTTTTTTAGCATAGTGTTTTTAGCCATGTTATCAAATGCCTTTAATGAGGATAAACAGAACATCAAGATCAGCTACTACAGTGGTGGTAAATTTTTCATTTTGAAAAGGCTACAATCCAAAACTAAAGTGGAAGAAGTGCTGTTGTATGATTTCTTGTTTACAGATTGTACACTCAATACAATTTCTGAAGCTGAGATGCAACAAAATATGGATTGATTCTCTGCTACTTGTGCTAATTTTGGCTTAATAATTAACATCAAGAAAACACAGATACTCTGTTATTCAGCACCACATCATCCATATGTGGAATCAGTGGTTGCAGCAAATGAAGTTTTGAATGCTGTGAATAAGTTTGCTTACCTTGGCAATATGCTTTCCAGGGATGTCCATACTGATAATGAGGCAGAAAATGTTTATAATTATTTTCTCAATTGATCCTTACAATTATCCTGTGAGGTACATGCTATTATTATCACCCATTTTACAATGAAAGAAACTGAAGCAAGTAAATATACTGTCCATGAAGTTTACTTAGCAAAAATACTGTATTGATTTGCCATTTCCTTCTCCCATAGCTTAAGGCAAAGAGGTTAAGTGACTTGCTCAGGTTCATACAATTAATAAGTTTCTGATAGTGGATTTGACTCAGGTATTCCTGATGCCAGAATCTCTATCTACTGAACCACCAGATTGTATATATATGTGTGTATATCCATATACATAAAACATACAAAGTAAACTTGGAAGGGAAAGTTCTACAGTGCCTTTTGAGTGGGGGGGCAGTGATGGGAAGTAGGCAAGATGTCAGAAATCCTCAAGCAGAAAGTGGCATTTGAGCTGAATCTTGGAAAATCTAAAAATTCCAAGAGACATAGATAAGGAAGAAGACAATTTCAAGCATAGGAGCTTCCAATGCAAAGATACACAGATAGGATATTGAGCCATCAGGTAAGAAGAACAAGAAGGCTAGTTTGGTTAGTCAAATTACTGAGCAGATATCTTAAGAAAGGTAAGAAGGGATCAGGTTATAAATGGCTTAAACACCAACTACAAATATATTTGTATTTTGTCTTAGAAATAATAATGAGCCAACAGAGTTTATTGATCATGGAGTGATGTGGTCAGATCTGAGATTTACAAGAACTACTTCATCAACTCAATGGAGAATTAGAATGGGAGGAGATTCAAGGGAGAATCATATGAGATTGCTTTAAAGATGCCAAATATAATAAAGTTTGAACTTCTATGGTAATGGTGTGATAGGAGAGTAGAAAGGATGCATCCAAAAGCTGTCATGAAATAAGAAATGACAAGATTTGGCAACTGATTGAACATGAGATTTAAGTGGGAGTGCAGGGTCAAAGATTATGGTGACTTTCCAAAGCTGGGTTACTGGAAAGATGATGGGTCCTTGACAGTAACAGGATAGTTCAGGGGACAAATATAATGTTAAAAATATGGGTTTTTTGGTGTTTTTCCCAAGATAATTGGGGTTAAAGTGACTTGCCCAGGGTCACACAAACTGTAAGTATCAGAGGCTGGATTTGAACTTAGGTCTTCCTGACTTTAGGTCCAGTGCTCCATCTACTATGCCATCTAAATACCCTGAAAAGACATCTTTTGGACATGTTAAGTTCAAGATGTCTACCAAAAATATGTCTAACAAGGCATCAAGGTCTAAATTACATCTTGGTGATATGAGATTTCAGTTTAAGGAAAAGACTAAGACCAGATATACAGATCTGAGAGTAATATTAATGATAATTAAATCCATGGACAGTGATAATATTATTATCAAGTGAAAGAATGGAGACAGAACACAGAAGCCTTAAGGAGTGTTGCAGTGTGCCCTTAGTTTGGTGGATATGAGATGGATTTCCAATAAAGGAGACTGTTGATCAATAATTACTTATCAGAGGGCATAATAAAAGGAGAAGTAAAGGAGGATATGTACTATGGAAGGACAAAATTACAATACAGAAGGAAGTAGAAGGGGATATTTGCCTCACCACATGTTATCTCCACACCATAGGGATAAATAAACAGTAGATGGTAATTTGGGGGCCATATCATAATATAGGTAACAAATTGAAATCTTTTACCTTCCTGAGTCCTGTACCAAAGAAAGATGGAATTGATGTGGGAGCAATAATGTCTGATTTCACAGTTCATTATATCAAACACAGGGGAATATATACCCAAGATATTCATCAATACATGTTGACCAGGAAGTCAATTTTATGTTTCATTGAGTGATGTGGTAGAAAATAGAAAGGCAAAATGCCTGAGAAATGATAGAAGCCACTCTGAACATCTCAGTCTAGATAGAGACGCATTGTAGAAAATACTCATAGAAAGACACCCATTATCTTCTCAAAAGTCAGGACTCTCTGGCAATGAAGACATAGAAAACTGTACTACATCTTAAAACCAGCAATATTGAAATTGAACTTTAATCAAGTTCTTGGGGAAATTTTCAAATGATCATCTCAAAACACAAATCCAAAAGGAACAAGCACAATATGTCCCTATTAATGTGTTTTTCATTCTGGAACAATAAAGTCCATTTGGGGAAAAAACTGGAAAATAATATTGGGAATAATGTAAGAAAAACTCAAGTTTTCAAAAGGTCCATATATAGGACTTAAGCTTAAAAGGAGAATAAGGTGCACAGTGTTCTTTGCCATGAACATTATTCACTCTCCCCTATCTAAATTAAAAGAAACCTTATTTAATAACATTTTTCTCAATTGTAGAGTAATTTTTTCAGGAGTCAAAATCCATTTTCTTCACTTCTAGACAGGATAATAGTGCTAATTTTCCTGATACACTGCATGTTCCTTTCTGATGATGTATTAAGCAAAACATCTAGAAAGTGAGTGAGATCAGAAGTGCCTCTTAGCCCTAGGAAAGTGAAGACCATACTCACCATTCAGTTCTTCTCTCTAACAATCTCCCCAGAGGCCAGAGCTTCATCCTCAACATCAAACCAAGTGAGAAGAAGGGAGTAATATCATTCTCTGTTCTATTGTTCCCTAAGGCTCTATTAGAAGGAGACTCCTCACCAGATAAACCATATCAATCCCAATAAGCATGTTCAAAAACAAACTGCAAGTTGGGTCAAAATTTACAGCTTACCTGAGGTTATAAGTATATCCTTTCTTGGATTTAAAAGATTCCAAAAGCTTCAGACAAGACAATTTTTAATTTCTAAATCCAGTGGTCTTTTCTAATCTTTATACTTCTTGACTTCTCTGTCATATTTGACCACCCTACACTCCCTAAGTTTCATGATACTTCTCATTCCTGGGTATTTTCCTTCTTATACTACTGTTCCTTCTTATTCTCTTTTGGAGAATTATCATCTATATGCCACCAATTAATCCCCTAAAATAGGGATCTCCCAAGGTCTCCTGGGTTTTCATTGTTTCTTGATGGTCTCTACTTCCTGACTTCAACAAACATATCTATGAAGATGACTCCCAGATCAATGAGTCTCTCCATCTTTCTATTGTTCTCTAATATCTTAGTTCAGTTCTGAGAGATCTTTTCAGTTTCTTCTGAAATTGTATATTATATCATTTTTCATGGCAGAATAAGATTCTGTTATGTTCACATGTGTATATATATTTTATATATCATTTATATATATATATATATATTATTTACATTATATATATATATGTTATTTATATAATTTATTTAACTATTCCCTAGCTGATGAGGACTGTCAGTGTCCAGGTTTTCTTACTAATATAGAAAGAGTTGCTATAAATACCTCCCAAAATTGTACTTGAGTCTTAAATGGGGTAAATACTCAGTTATCATATAAATTAAGCCACTCAGAATGAATTATCCCCTACAGTTAAAGATGGGTGAAATTTTGCTATATTGGGCTTTCTGGGAGCAAGGTACATTTTATGAAATTTCTATTTATTTCCTTTTTACTTAGTACTATGCTTTTGATGTAGAGGATAAAAAGTTTGAGGTTTATAACTCCTCATTGATCTGCCCATAAGGTAAACCTTCTCACTGGGGCTTGATTGTATAATAAGCAGTTTTCCTAAAATCCAGCTGTGCTTAGAAACAGACTTACCCCTGAAAAATATTTTTTAAAAAAGTTAGCTCTCACAAATAAACCCAACCAAGTAGTATCATTCTTTCTCTTATTTTGCATCTCATTTATAGTTTTTGCTTATCTATTTACTACTTCTTCCTATTTTTTCCATTCCTCTGTTCCTCTCTAGCTTCATTATGATAGAGAATATTCAAGACCCCATTATTAATGAACTAGAGAATTTAGGCTTTTTAAAAAATAATTCATTTGTATTCTTCCTGGAAGAGCAGGGACATATGATGCCAAATTGCTCTAATCATTAGAGAAGAAATGAACTTCATAAGAGAAAAAATAAAACAAAATAAAGCCACTAGAAGTGGTTTTCAGGTAAAGTTATAAATGTAGCCAGTTATTCCAGAAACTTGTTAAGTTGTATCCCATCTCTGACACATAGTTGCTGTGTGATCCTGAATAAGTCATTTAACATCTCCATGCTGTGAGCAACTCTCCAAGATTTTAAGTTGCAAAAGGCCTAACCTGGATCAGTAGAAGGAATTTCCTCATCTAGGAGTTCCTTAGAACAATGAAATCAAAGACACAGCCCCTGCTTTTCTTAAAAATTTATTTTAACTTATAAGATAATACAATAATTTATATAAAATGGTATAATAAAAATTATTAGACATGAAACTGAATTTGTATTTTATTACATTACACTAAATTACATATGGACATGTAATTTATTGCATATGTGTGTATGTGTATGTGTATATATATATATATATAAAACATAATAAATTTCTTTTTTTTTCTTTCTTTTTTTCTCCTTTTTTCTTCCCTCCCTTCCCCAACCTATAGGTGGCTACCATTCAATACAAATAGGTATATAGATGTAAAATCATTCTATGCATGTTTCTATTTATCTGGTCTTTCTCTGAATGCACATAATGTCTTTTTTCATATATCCTGTGTAAATAATGTAGATATTTATAATAGCCAAAATGACACATTCACTCAAAGTCATTCTTTAAATAATATTGCTACTACTATATACACTGTTCTCTTTGTTCTATTCATTTAACTCTTTATTTTGTGTCTTCTTTCTGTTAATTATTTCACATTTATCCTCTGTATAACTTATTTGTACATATTCATTTGTTGCTGTCTCCTCATAGACTGTGAGTTCCTTGAGAGTAGGAAATGTCTCTTACCTCTTTTTACATTTCCAGAACTTAACATTGGAGACACAGTTGATGACATATAGTAGGAGTGCAATCTGGTCTGGTACATAGTAGATACTTATCAATGTCTGTTGACTTTCTTGAGCAACTATCACCTATACTATGAGGAGCACCAAGTATAGAAATGTGTAAATTTAATCAAGCTTTTTTCAATAATTGAAAGTTTCATTTAAAAATATTTAGAATAATCTGAACAATTTTCTTTTCTAAATCCTATACTGAAAATGACCCCATTTGAAATATATATATATATATTTGCTTACCTAAGCAGTGATGCAAAGGATAGAGCTGGAGTCAGTAAGACTAGTTCAAATATGACTTCAGATACCAGCTGTATGACCCTGAGCAAATCACTTAACCATCTCACTTTTTTTATTTGTAAAATAGGAGTTATGGTAACATTTACCTCCCAAGGATGCTGTAAGTATAAAATGAGAGAATATTTGCAAAGCACTTTGCAAACCTTAAGATGCTAAGTACAACTTTTAACTTTTGACTGAAATATTACTTGTAAATTTCATTTATTATGTTCTATTCCCTGTGCCACCTTTAAACCATGATAAACTCATAGAATCAAGGCACAAGGTGGCACAATGGATACAGAGCTAGACTTGGAAACAGGAAGATGAAGCTTCTTGAGTTCAAATTTGGCCTCAGACACTTATTAGCTGTGTGACCCTGTTTTCTCATCTGTAAAATGAGCAGGAGAAGGACATGTCAAACCATTCCAGTATCTTAGCAAAGAAAAGTCCAAAAAGAGTTGAGAAGAGTTGGTTATAACTTAAAAAATGACTGAACAACTAAAGCTTGACCAAAAATAACCAACTACTCCATTATTCCTTTAAGGAAAACATAATTCATTATGTAATTATCCACTTTTAAAACAGCTTCTAGAAATGCTAGCAATTGTAAATTCCTACAATTGTAAATCTGCTCAAGCTTCCCTATTAAACTGATATTATTTATTCTAAAATCATTCCTTACAAAATAAGTATGGGCTTGTAGATTTTATATTGATAATAAAACTGGATTATTCTAGGTTGGAAGACAGCATATTAGATAGAAGGAAGCCTGAATTTGAATTCAAATCTCAACTCTGTTTTTTAACTTCTGATATGACTTTGGGTATAATCATTTAATATCTTTGAGTATCATTTTAAATAAGATGATTTCTAATTTAAGATCTTTGAGATCTACTTTTACAATTCTAAGAGAGAATTCAAGATTACAATTTATTCTAATGAATAAAGTACTTTTTTCTAAATCAATAAAAATAACAAAGAATAATTTATTCTCAATGCCTTTAAGTCAATTCTAACTATAAAGATGTGAGTCAAGAAATCCTGTCTTCTCCTTTCTCAATAAATAAATCAATGAAAATGAAGGTATTAAAACCAGTTTCTATTTTCTCTGATTTTTGTTTTTTGGAAAATCACTCTTTTCCATTGGTCTGGCCTTTTCACGTCTTTGAGATATTTTGAAAATCAGTCCTTCTTAGTCTTTAAAATTGTCATCTCCATTATGAACCCTTTTGGTATGTATATGGACAGGCATCTTGCTCTATTCATTTTCTTAATATCATTATTACTTCTTCACATTATAATCAGATAAGTGTCTAAACAAACTGGGTTTTCACTATGACCCCAGTGATCATAATAAAAATGCCAACAGATTTGTGGGACTTTTAAAATTATTATTTTGAGGTTTTTTGTTATCCTCTACTTTAATCTATATGTGCTCTTGGAATTAATTGGTTTAGTAGGCTCTCACAAGGTGCCCCTAGGATCCTAATTTTCTCTAGTTCTTTTTTGTGAATTAAGATTTTTCTTAGTCCTCTTTCATTTTCTTTCATAATGTTTTTCAAATATGCTTCTCCCTCTAAATTAATGCTGCCCTTGGCTGCCATATTTTTGGAAGATGTATTAAAGAGGTTTCTGGCCTCTTTCAGCCTCCTCCTTGGAATAACTACTTTCATCAGTTAATGATTCCTAAGAAATGATAATATAACAAATCTATCTATTATCCCTTATCCAATTTCCATTTTTCAATCCATTTCAACAAGTTAAGTAGTTGTAATCAGAATCACAATAATAATAAGCAAAGACATCTATAATACTTTAAGATTTGCTAAGAACTTTACAAGGGTCTCATTGTACTTCACTTCTACCCTGGGAGGCACCTGCTATTATCTTCATGGTACAGATCAGCAAACTGAGTCAAGCTAAATTATTTGTCCACAGTCACAAAGCTATTATCTGAGACTGGATTTGAACTCAGATCTTTCTAGCTCAAAGTCCAGCACTCTATTCATTGTATCACCTAGATGTATTTTATTTAATTACAATAATCTCTAGCTAGCCATTTAATCATATAACTGCTTAGAGACAACTGGTTCTGTAATTACTTCTATACTTGCAATATTTCTCTTCTCTCAAGTTTAAGTATTCCACACGTTCAATGGATTCCAATTCTCTTCTCAATAAAATTATTTGTGGTAGAGGCATTTAAGGATTTTGAATATTATACAAGCTTTTGACCCCTTTTTTCTCTTGATCTCAAACTACATTTTTATTTCCCCAGTGTTCACTTTCTCATTAAACTTAATGAGTTCCAAGGTACATTTTGACTTAGTTTGAAGGATCTAGCTTAGCCCATCACATAGATCTTTATTTCTTTATTTTCTTTGAAAAAAAGTTAGCACAGTATTGGTAATGATTTTTACAGTAGTTTATTTGTTTAATCTCATTGTGAGCACTTTGAGACCATTGTGTCAGATATTAGATCTTCACTATTGCCTTGGGGAATACGATGAAACTACTTCCTCCTACACATTCTTTCTTCTCTGAATGGATAAGTCACTGTCCTTGCAGAATTTGGCATCTAACATCCTCTAATAGACAATGTAAGTAGGATCATAGATCAAGAGCTACATAGGCCCTCTAGACCACTTATTTCTACCCTTTCCTTTTACACATGAAGAATCTAAAAGTCAGGGAAATTAAATGACTTGCCTCAAATTAGGTCTTCCAGGACCAGTGCTCTATTGACTGCACTACTCCATGATATCTAACAGCTGTAATGTACAAAATAGAGAATGAGCAAGACAAAGTGTCATGCAGGATTTGAACATGTCTGCCTAGGGAATGAGGGCAAGGATCAGAAAGAAGCTACACAGAAGAGTTATACATTTAGACTTTAATGCATGGAAAACAGACTAGTGCTGTAAAAAGATGAGTATCATATGTATCAGAAAACCTCAATCACAGTAATAAGAGAGGAAAGAATATTATAGGGAAGATGGCAAGGGGAACTCATTAAGGAAATTATTTTGAATGAGAACAAACTTCCCACTAGGAAGTAGTAAAATACAAATTTGTATAGATGGAGACAAGGAAAGGCAATACACATGTATTAAGCATTTAGTATGTTATACTACATTATACTACACATTCAGGATACAAATACAAGAGAAAAGAAGACACTCCCTGACCCCTTTCACTGGGGAAAGACAACACATAAAAGGGAGCTGAAAATATGGTTGAGAGAAGGTATCATTATCAGGGAACATAGGGTCATATCTAGAAAGTCAGAAGCAAAATTAGGATGAAAATGAATAATGGTCAGCAGGTAGTCCTCCTGAAAATGGAGATCTGAGAAAGAACTCATCAATTGGAAAAGGGGTCAGCATAGCAAAGGAATGTTCTAGAATTAGGTCACAGGGGCTTATGGAAGTTTCAGTGGAAGGAGACCCCAGATTCTGAAGCAATTGAGGTATGTCTTCAAAGTTAGAAGTAAACTGGGAGGATAATTTCAGGTAAATTAGAAAAACCTTTTTTAAAAAAAACAAAAAAATGAAATAGATTTGATGTGGTAGCCACTGCAGAATCAGTAAAGTTCCTAAACAGGAGAGTGGCATGATGGATGTTAATGTTTTAGGAAATGTAGTTTGGAAAAATTTTCTGCAATATTAATAGCTCACAATTATAAAGGACTTTATGGCATATGAAATGTTTTCTTCTCCTGTAAAGAATAGAGTACAAGTAGTATTTGTTCAGCCATTTTTTCAGTTGTATCCAATTCTAAGTGACCCCATTTGGTGTTTTCTTGGCAAAGTTATTGGAATGGTTTACTATTTCCTTCTCCAGTTCTTTTTATAGAGGAATAAATCAAGCTAAGTAACTTGTCCAGGATCACACAGCTATTACAGATCTGAGACTGAATTTTAATTCACTATACTACTGCACCACCTATCTGCCCAGAATATTATTTTTTTTCATTTTATTAATAAGAAAACCAAAGTTTATTGAAATTAAATGACCAGCCAACCAATGTTCTAACAATTAAGAAGTATCAATCTCAGTACAAACACACTTCTTCTGAGTCCTACATTTTTTCCATTTAATGCTGCCTAAAAATAAAAATACAGCTTATCCTTCAATCACTTTTATCAGATCATCAAATGGGTGAGAATGAAAGGATGATGATAATGATAATGACAATGATGTCATTATTGTGAAATATATGTTTATAAACTAAGATATACACTTAAAATGATTTGGGGATTGAATCATTTATTTTAAAATATTTTTAGATTGTGTTATTTATTTAATTTTAACTTTATTATTCTTTTTAAATTTTGAGCTCCAAATTCTCTTCTTTTGCCCCATCTTCTCCCCCAAGCCTTGGCGGGGAAAACAATATGATATCAATTATACATGTGAAATTTGTAAAACCCCTTTCCATATTAGCTACATTTCAAGAAAAAGAAAGTGAGAAAAATATATTTCAATTTGCACTCAGAGTTGACCAGTTTCTCTTTCTGGAGGTGGATAACATGAGTGCTTCCAAATTGTCTTGGATCATTATTTTGATTAGAGTACCCAAGTTTTTCCACAATGAGCATCATTACAACATTGCTGTTGTTTTACACCATTATCTTCTGGTTCTTCTCACTTCACTTTATATCAAATCATGGAAGTCTTGACATGTTTTTTTTTCTGAAACTACCCCTTTCTCATTTCTTATAGCACAATAGTATAGTACCATAATCATGTGCCACAACTTGTTCAGCCATTCCCCAATTGATGAGCATCTTCTCAGTTTTTAATTTCTTGCCACCATGAAAAAGCTGTTATAAATATTTTAGTACATATAGATCTTTTCCCTTTCTCTTTGATCTCTTTGGTACAAACCTAGTAGTGGTATTGATATTCATGAAAAAATTTTATCTTCCATTTCTCTCTTGGGGACAATTATTGTGATGTAATGGAATACTATTGTGCTACAAGAAATGATGAGCAAACTGATTTCAGAAAAGCCTGAAAAGACTTAAATGAGCTGATATTGAGTAAAGTGAACAAAACCAGGGGAACACTGTACACAGTGACAGCAAGATTATATGATGATTAATGATGATACACTTAACTCTTCTCAGCAATACAGTGATCCAAGACAATTCCAAGAGATTTGGGATAGAAAATGCCATCCACATTCAGAGAGGGAACTATGGAGACTGAATGCAGATTGAAGCATACTATTTTCACCTTTTTTTGTTTTCTTTTTCTTTCAAAACATGATTAATGTGGAAATGTATTTTAAATAATTCTACATGTATAACCTATATCAGATTGCTTGCTGTTTTGAGGAGGGTGTAATGAGGGAGAAAAATTTGGAACTCAAAATCTTACAAAAATGAATGGTGAAAATTATCTTTACATATAATTGGAAAAATAAAATGCTATTAAATTTTTTTAAATAAAAAAGAAAACAGAAAAGTAAAAGGGGGAAAATAAAAACTTATGTGAGACCAAAGCTTCATTTTAACAACCTGGGAACAAATAAATCTTCCATATTTAAAAAGCTTCTGGTCATAAAGAGTTTTGGCACTAGATGAATGAAATGATTTAGTAGTCTCTCCTGTCTGATAGTTTTCTTATATGTATTGACCTCAAAATTGATGTCATAGTTTGGGAAAGTTTTTCCAGATTTTGCAAACAAATTATTGCCAAATGGGTATATAACAACTGGAGAATCACAGAATTCCCCCCTTATATCTTTCATTCAGTAGTATTTAACAAAGGAGGAGATAAGATTTACATATCAAGTATTCTTCCTAACAGTAGCCTGCCAAATATGGAATGAGGGTAAACTGGGATGGGGAGGGAATTTTAAAAAGTAAAATCTATAGGCTGGAGAAATTCGTACTCCAAGATCATAGATTTGAAACTAAAACATACCCTAAGGATCTTTCTAGCTGAATCGCCTCTTTATGCAGATGAGAAGGCTTATAATAGTTACAAAAGTCTTCAGACTATATTCTGTCTCTTACCTTCTTCCTTTCTTCTTCCCAACAATGTTATTGCTATGCTTTTGTCTCCACTTCTCAATGATAGTCAACTCTTTTATTATTTCAGAGGCATTAATAATTCTCTAAGATATATTTAAACATGGAGTTGAAAGCTATTTGACATTAATTATCTTTGGTCGAATAAAATCCAAGTGTCTAAAATTCACAATGTGGGAAACCACAGTTGGTGCTTGGGTATACTGGGAGAGATGACTGTAAATTTTTATAGCTCCTCAATTTCACAAAAAAACAATGAACTGACTTACATCTAAATTAAAAGTGAAAAAAAATTAACAATGAATGATATTTCTTCCTTTCACATAAGAATTGTCATACTATTAAAGGAGAATAGTAATGTCATAATAGCCCAGATCTTGCTTTTAGTTTCTTTTAAGAAGTCAGTTTCATTTAGAAGGCATATTTGGCATTTGATGACTTCTTTATTTTAACACACAAAAAGTCACCCCATATGAAAATTGAATTCCGTCAAGAGCTCTGCCAACAAGTCAAGAAGCACAAGATTTCCTTGATTTCATTGGACAAAAGTAATCAAATCCTGTTTCCACTAGATTGCCCAGAGAATTATGTATCCCCATGTGCCCATTGAAGAAAAGGAGTGATTCTATGAGATAATTACAGGCTAACCCCTTTGACAATCCATTTTCTCTCTGTGTCTTCCTCTTTTGTCACGTAACAAGAAAGTCAGTTTATATTTTAGAGGGTATGTAACAACAGCGTAAAAACTAAGGTGGAAAAAAATCAAAGAATTTCAGGTTACTTCCATATGTCACAAAAGTCCCTTATTCCTTAATCTAGAGTTTCTTAACCTGCCATCCAAAGAACTACAAATTTCAAAGAGTCTGTGACCTTAATATTTTGATGATTATATTTCAATATAATTGATTTTCTTTGAATCCTATGTATTTTATTATTACATATTTATTTATATAAAAATTTTATTCTAAAAAGGGATCTCTAGGGTCCATAAGCTTCATCAGATTGTCAAAGAATTCTAAAACACAGAGAGAAAAATTAAGAACTACTTTGTTCATACCTCAACTATGTTAGACCAGCCCCATAACCTGTTTGGCCCTCATTTTCCATTACCTATAAAATTTGGGTTGGACTAGATAATAGTCGGTCACTCTGTCTAGTTCCAAAATTTGATGGCTTTATTCTCTTTTTTTCTTTTTTTTTTTTTTTTTTGCTGAGGCAATTAGGATTAAGTGACTTGCCCAGGGTCACACAGCTAAGGAATGTTAAGTGTCTGAGACCAGATTTGAACTCAGGTACTCCTGACTTCAGGGCTGGTGCTCTATCCACTGTGCCACCTAGCTACCCCCGATGGCTTTATTCTCTAAATAATAAGATTTATTTATACATATTTTACTAGTAACTACCATTACTGGGTCTTTGTAGTATTCAATGCTTAAATGGGAAAGCATCAGGAGATTCATGAATAAGTTTTAAAGAAAAAAAGCAAATTTGGGGCCATTGATTTTGTCTCATGGATTCTGCATTGTTAAAAGAAAATCAGGTTAAGGACATGCCCTAATCATTTTAAGCAAAATCAAGAAGTAAGACATAAAGAATTTATTAATACACCAAGGCAACACTCATTGATGGACCAGGTTGTATTTAATCTGTGCTCCACTTTTGATAGACAAGAGTAAGAAATTTCCACATATCAGGAAAACAATTTGACAGTATCAGGGGAAGATAGAATTAGTTAGCATGCACATCACCATCTTGAGCAAGTGACACATACTCAGAGTTTTAGACAAGATTTTAAAATGGACTCATTACAATGTACTAAATGGATTGATCACAAATAGCTGACTTCCCACGTTATCGTGTTACTCAGTTCTACCTCTAATCCAAAAACCCCTGCCTCTACTACTGAGAAAATTGCTAGGCTACAAACAATGTTAACACAACTGCCAATTTGCTTCTTTGCATCTTATTCACTTAATATATTTCAAATAATTTAAAATCTGAAAATTGAATAAATTTTTCTAGTTATGAAAAGCCTCACTGTTTTAGAAATTTGGTTTGTTGCCAAGTGTTTTTTGTACTGAATTAGTAAAACCAAGTGATTTATAATACAGATGATAAAAAAACAGCTCTGTTTCCTAATTCTAAATAGGATAAAAGAACAGAATGCATACTATCTGGTAAGGATGATGAATCAAACATTTTAAATTGCTTTAAAAAATACAGGATAGTTATGGCAGATAATATAGGGCAAAAAGTACTGTACTTGACATCAGGACAGCTGGGTTCATATTCAGACTTTGATACTTTCTGTGTGATCATAAATAAGTCACTTTATCCCTTCTAGTCTGATCTTGCTCATCTATGAAATCAGGTGAATATTATTTGTCCTATCTCTTAGAATTCAAAGTTCCATAATTTCATAAATTTAGAGTTGAAAGAACTACATTGATCATCTAGTCATCTCCTTTTATTTTAAAGATAATTGAACTAAGCTATTACCATGGGCTGATAGTAATGATAGATAATGATGGATAATAGAACTGAGTAAAGACTTTCTAGAAAGAACAAATTGTCTAAGGTAACATAATAAGTGGCAAAGCCAGAACTTGAATCCAAATCCACTGATTTCAAACATATTTCTGGTTGTTATGTTTATTGTAAAGTTTATTTTAATAGCTTAAAGCATTGTCAGTACAGGCGATTATTATTATCTAAGATGCAAGCCAATTTTAAGAATTAACAAAAAAAGCTTTTAAATAAAATTCTAAAAAAAAGAATTAATCAGCAAAAACACTCAACAGGAATTTCAGATCATCGAAATGAAGATTTTAAAATTTAAACTATTTGATGTCAAATTAAAATAATGATAGCTTATAATATTTAATCTGAACCTTGCTTTCATCCATAATTTATACATGGACTGGGGAAAGGATCATATGGTATATACTTTGAAACAGAGGTAAAATCAAATGGTAGAAAAAAGAGGAAATACCTCTTTATCTGTTATGAATTCTTAGGAGAAAGGATACAGCCTTCCCTGAGTTTAAAATGTCCAATTGCCAAGAAATTATTAAAATAATCCTTGGAAGCTCAAGAAGTTCAAAGTCAAAAGGGGTCTCCCAGTTCTTCTATTCCAATTAGCACAGGGACAATGATCTTATAGGCAACATCACAAATAAGTAGCCATTCAGCCTGAGCTGAAAGACATCTCTTCCAAGGGAAGTAGCTGCTTCATGAGGCACCTGATTTCACTTTAGGATAACCCTAATTATTAGGAAATTTCTTTTTACATTAAGCCTAAATTTATTTTTCTACTTTTACCCATCAATCCTACATCTGTCCACTGGGTCCAAGAATAAATCTAATCTTTTTTGCATATAACAGCCACCAAAATAATTGAAGGTACCTCTCATATTCCTCTTACGCCTTCTTTTCTTTTTAAAAATATTTTATTTTTTATTTAGTTTTATTGTCTTTCAATAGTATTTTATTTTTCCAATTTCATGTGAAGATAACTCACAGGGTTCATTCTTGTAAGATTTTGAGTTCCAACTTTTTTTTCTTCCTCTCTCCCTTACTTTTCCCCTCCCCAAGACAGCAAGTACTATATTATATATGCATACTCATTTTAAATATATTTCCATATTAGTCATATTATGAAAGAAAAATCAGACAAAAGGGGAAAATGACTAGAGGAAAAAAGGTGAAAATAATATGCTTTAATCTGCATTTACTCTCCATAATGTTCTCATCAGATGTGGATAGCATTTTCAATTCAAGTCTATTGAAGTTGTCTTGACCCACTGTATTGCTTAGAAGAGCTAAGTCAATCATAATTGATCATCATACAAATTTAATGTTATTGTGTATAATGTTCTTCTGTTTCTACTCACTTCACTCAGCATCAATTCACGTAAGTCTTTCCATTCTTCTCTAAACAAAACATCTGCATATTGTTCAGTCAGTATTCATATGGCATAATCACTATTCTCTTGGCCATACTAGTCCTATTTCAGTGAATGATCATCAAATTGGCAAGTACTTAAAAAATAATCCATATTTGATCTTACCAAGGGAGAAAACAGAAAATGAGAATATCATCTCCTTCATTCACATTCTGGACCCTTTGTCCAACTTAATTCAATCTAAAAAAACATTTCTTTTTTGAAATAGCTGCCTCATATTGAGCTTAAAATCTCTTAAATTCCAAAGAACTTTCTCAAACTACTACTAACACCTTGATTTATATTTCAACCATTTGCCATTAGCTTTAGATAACTTAATGCTTCACCAAGAATTAAAACATTTCTTTCATTCAATTCATATACTTTCTGTGATCCACTGGGATTCCAGAAGCTGTTGATATGTAAATTATCTCACCAATAATTTCCTAACACCATGACCCTAGCTAACAGTCTTAATGAGGAACTTTTTTTTTACCTAAAGAAAGTAAAAAAGAGGGGTGAATCATCAGAGTCTATTAGAGAAGAGAGGACTAAGCTGACAGAAAGAACAGTCTGATCATGGGTGTGATCATTCTGAAAAAACGGGCAGTTTGTCTCCCAGATTATGTCCCTTGCCCCAAAGGAGATAGGAGTAAGACCTTGGGGATGAAGTTAATATAATAACCCAAGTGATAGAATATACAAATGGAAGTCCACAACATAAAACATAAGAATGATAGTGGCCAGAAGAAGAAATTGTATCTTCTCACTGTAAGAAATAAAATCACCCCTACTGCCCAGAATGTTGGCACTGTAGGCCAAACAACTGTTTATGCCTGGATAATTATAGCTTTTGGGGTACCACAATGGCTATTATGAAGAAAAACATTATTCAACATACTACGTCACAGGAAGCCCTAGTTTGTGGCTACTCTTCCAGCTACTTCAAATTCCAAAAAGGCAAATTGTTTACTTGTTCTTGGCCCTTTTGTTCATATTTTGTTATATGTATGTCACACTGAATTTCACAATCCTGAGTCATTAGTTTCTTAGAATACTCTCCTCCTCCCACTGGAAAGGGAAGCTACAGAAAACAAACTGGAAGCCTACAGACCAAACTGAAATAATAGCGAGATATAAATCTGCCCAATTGAAGCCCATGCTGTGAGCTGGTATCATAGTCAGGCTTCTGTTGTCTAGATAACATCTCAGGAAAGGTCTCTCTACAGCCCTTTACCCTTTTATGAAATGACTTCTTAGTGTGCAACAGTGGATGAATGTTATATGGCATTGATTTTTTAGTTTATAAAAGAAAGAAATTGTAACTCCTGAGAACTTGGAAAAGATGAGGAAATTTGAGGTCAACATTGGAGCTTTACAATCTAGAGATGGGGCAAAAACAGATGCAGAACTCTGGAGAACATACTTTTCATGAAAGAGAGAGTAAAATAAATAAATAAATAAATCCAGAATTAAATAGCCAACATTTAATGAGTAAACCCATTGTCCCCATTTCAGAAGAGCTGCCTACACTTATTTTTATTGTCCTTCCTCGGAAAATATTGACTTGCTGTTTAAGACAACAGAGCCCTCCAGGGGCTATTCAAACATCCTATTATTTTCATTATGTTGTATCTTCTAGAGAAATATAAAATGACCCTTTTGTCCTGTCCCTCTAGGAGCTGCTGGAGCTTCAGAAACTCTGCTCTCCAGGTCATATTTTCAGTTTCCACAGAGACTGCTACAAACACCAAAATTCTTCATCTCAGAGGATTTCCAAGCTCCCCTCAAGTAAAAGAGGTTAGTTCTATCCAATCAACCAGCTACACACTATCTTTCAAGAGCATTATTCTTTGTCATTTTCACTTTCAGTGTTTGTCCTTTCTCTAAACTCTAACTTTTCCTAAAAAGATCTTACTGTTGAGCTTGCTGCCTTAACAAGAGTCCATCTTGACTATTCCTTACTGCTCTGGTTAGGTTAAGGTCTCGTCTGTCCCAGAATTTGAATGTCCACTCTCCCCACCAAGCATTTTTTTTTTCTCTTGATTGATCCAGGAAGTTGCTGCTGCTTTAAGGTCTCTTACATGCAAAAAAAAAGTCCTAGCTCTACTCTCCCCACCCCACCTCTATACACACACACACACACACACACAAATACACATGCACACGCACACGCACACACATACACACACACTGCTGAATGACATTGTCTCCTTGTTACCAAATCCTATGCTTTTTTTCCCACTGGATTTTGTTTCAAGTAGTTTCTTTCCTACACTTATCTCCTCTAGTCCTAACTTCACTCTTATTAAGTTCTTTCTTAAGGTCAGGCAGTTTATTTTTCTGAATGTTAAAGACTTGTTAGTGAAGAAGATCAAGACTTCAGGAAGGAGATGCCATGACATGCAAGTGAATTGGATTTAAATAAGGGAAACTGTTTCTCCTCTAGGACATCTTGATGTAAGGATAGATAGATAGATAGATAGATAGATAGATAGATAGATAGATAGACAGACAGACAGACAGACAGACATAGACATAGACATAGATTAGGATGACTGAAGATGGCCCTGGATGTAGTGGAAGATATTGGACCTTTTAATCTAAGGTCTTTAACAGGACTCAATTTGATTAAGGCACACCCAATCAGAATTTAAGGCTAAGTAAGAAATGAGGCTGAAAATGGCTTCTTTTATCTAGTTGGGAAAAAAAAGTCAACCTGGGAGAGGAAGATCCTTAGGGTTTCTTGCCAAACAAACAATTTCTCAGAGTGATTGTAAATATGTTAAAGACTAGAGTCATTAAAACAACCACAACAACCAAACAATTTCCTCCAAAAAAAGGAAAATAAAAAGAAATAAATAGAAAAATACTCAGGAAAAAAAAGCTCAAGAATTTCTTTCTAAATTTCAACATTGAGGCAGGCACCAAAGATAGCTACATCTGTAGTAACCCAAGGTATGTGAAAGTCAGAATATCTGGCCATTTTTCAAGCATCCTCTTTGCCTACGGTCTTTGAATTTTAGAACATGTACAGGTATTTCAGGGATCCATTATCTCCTAGTAGTCTCATTTGTGATAACTAAGGTTAACTGAGTTTTGACAAAGTGGAGAGGAAAAGAAAGCTTTTTTTAAAGCTTTTGAAACCACAACCACCATCTAATTGAAGTAATAGCTTGCTATTAATTACCCAGAGAAAGAGAAATAATACCAGTGCAAAGGAGGGCTGCTTCTTTGTAAATTAATTATTGCCCATTCTCGGTAGACAGCTCAAAGAGGGCTTGGTTAGGTGATCTCAGTACAACAAATCATCTCTAAAGAATAGCCCTATACAACATATATTCGATTTGTCAAGTATTTTAACATAATTAGCATGTAGTGGATTTCCTACCATGTAGGGGAGGGGTGGGGAGTAGAGGGGGAAAATTCGTAACAGAAAGCTTTGTAAGAGTTAATGTTGAAGAATTACCCATACATATCTTTTGCAAATAAAAAGTTTTAATAATAAAAAAAGAATAGCCCTATATAGAAAATGCTTTCTGTCTGTAGCAGTTGCTTTCTACATGGACAAATGATGACATGCAATTTGTACTATAAGAAGGAAGAAGAGAAAAGTTGAATTGAGCTATAGGTGACAAAGTTTTAGTGTCTTTGTTGTTAGACTTTGAAGAAATTATTATGAAAATTACTGCTGATTTTTAAAATCTCAGAAGGCACAGATAGATTACAATCTACACAGGTGGAGAGAGAACCACTTTGTTGAGATCATGGATTCAATTACAGTGAGTGTGTGCATATACATGTGCATGCAAATACACATACAATAATAATAATGAATATTTATGTGATACTTCAAGGTTTGCAAAGTGTTTTGCATAGATTCTCCCATTTAATCCTCACAATAATCCTATGAAATAGTATGAAGTATTATGAATTATCAAAATTATTTCCATTTTATTACTTAGGAAACTAAGGCTAAAAGATTTTTTGATGATCAACTATGATAGAGTTAGCTCTTTTCAGCAATTTAGTGATCCAAAACAACTCCAATAGACCTGAAATGGTCATCCAGAGAGAAAACTTTGGAGGCTGAATAATATTTTCAACCTTTTTGTTTATTTCTTTACTTGCTTTCTTTTTTCTTTCTTATGTTTTTTCCCTTTTGGTTTTATTTTTTCTTACACAACAGGACAAATATGGAAATAAGTTTTAAAGGATTGTATAATCTATATCAGATTGGCTACTATCTTGGAGAGTAGGGAGGGAAAAAAGGAGGGAGAAAAAAAATCTTACAAAAATGAATGTTGAAAATTATATTTACATGGTATTTGGAAAAATAAAATACTATTGAGAAAAAAAGAAAGAAAAAAGAAACTAAGGTTGAGAGGTTAGATGATTCACTTAAGGTCATACAGATAATAAACATCTGAGGTAGTATTCAAACTGTTATTTCTGACTCCAATGTCAGCACTCTAACCATTTAACTATTCAACTGTGTGTGTAATATAAATAACAATATCTTGTTATTCATATTACATATGTATGTGTATATGTCTATGTGTACACACACACACATATATATATATACATAATATGAATATGTACACATATACCTTATATAATACTTACGTTTCAGATTCATATTCTTCTTCACCTTAAATGCTCCACTTAAATTGTATATATTAAGTAACTTATTTCTATAAGGAAACTCAAAATGTGTTCCAAGTAAAAATAAAAATGTGAAACTTTAGAAATAAGGGGTAATGGAGAAAAGAATAATACAAAGAGAAATAGAAAGATGGGGGTAAAAAGGATGAAAAAATATAAGAAAAAAAGGCAGGGAGTAAAGAAGCCAGTAGAATGTTGGATTAGTAATCAGAAAACTGATCTCAGTTCTGCTGCTGCTGTGTGCCTTTGGACAAGCCAAATGTTCAGTCATATGAATGACTTTTGAAGAAAAGTCATAAACTCTAACTATGAATAAGTCCCTCTGGGTCTCAGTATTCTCTATGTTCCCTATAATTTTTTTTAAATTTTCATTTATAAAATGTAGGGGTTGGACTTCATTTTCTCAAAGATTCCTTCCAATTCTAACATTATTTGAATTTAAGTGAAGCGGGAGGAATGAGAACAAAAAATGTTTCCATTCATTCAACAAACATTTATTAGCTTCATTCCATGTTCAGTGCTCTGTATTAGATATTTGGGGGAAAAAACGCCAACAAATAGATCTGCACTTCCATCCCTCTGCCACTGGTGCATTGCTGCTGTGGCTCCTGCTGTAGAGAGACAGAGAGGAAATCTTAGCAGTGGCAGTAACAATGCATCTGATTTTGTCTATCCCACTATAGTGGGGAAGGAAATACAGTGAGGAAAATAGCTATCCAGGAATAGTTGCTGTCTCTTCAAATAAGAAGGATCTCCATCTGGGAGACTTCCAAAGGATTTTTGTTTGTTAGTGTGTATACTTCTCCTTCCTTTTGTTATCAAAGCAGTGGTATTTTCTTTTTATTATAAACTTAGTAATGCTCTCAACAAATTCACATAAAAAAGCAGAATATGGAGTTGAACCTGAAATAAAATCTGAACTATTTTTATTTCGACGAAAAAATAATATGCTCTAAAAGTAAACAAATTTACTATAAGATATTTGTCTGAGCCCTTCTGAGTTCCTTTCGGTGTGTTCACTCACTAAGTGCTGAAATCTAATGTTTCTTGCTCCTCTCCATGGTACTGAAGTGGGAGACTGTTAACTAATGTTCATGCTGGATAATTCCTAGAAATCACCTCCCAATTTAAGCCTAGAAAATGACCAAAAAAAATGAAACAAAAATATATGGACAGACAAGTGATAAAGATAACCCTGCTCAAGTGCATAAAAGTTAAATGGAAACTTATTAGAGTGTTTTTTTTTTGTTTTGGGGGGTTTTTTTGCTTGTTGAAAAAAAATTGGAGTGTTCTTTTGGATGGAGGGGTAATAGTAATCACAGAATTCAACCTTGGGGCTGTTATGAAATGAATCAATGAAATAAATAAATTAAATCAATGGAATAAATCAAGCTGCTTTTCTGCATATTGTTGTGTGATCAGAGACTGACAGGAGAGGGATAAAAGGAGTCAAACTAGGGAAGCAAGAATTTTTAGTCTGGTATCTCATCACTAGAGCAATGGGAGCAAGGGGGAGAGATGGGGAAATGGCAATTCTTGCTAAATCAAGAAAATTTTTGAGGTTATTTTTCTATGTTTGACAAGAATTAGCATAATTGAGAAGGTGCTTGCTTTAACATAGAAGGTTGTATTAGAATAAGAATTTAAACTCAGATCCCTTGATTCCAAATTCAACATTCTATCCTCTATTGCAGTTGTTTCCAAGCTTTTTTATAATATTCCCCAACAAATATTTATTGAAAAACTATAGATGAAAAACTAGACTGATATCTTTTTATACTAAAAATATAAATTAAAATAAAAAATTAAAATGATGAGAAAGACTAAATAAATATTTTAATTTTTTATTTTATGTACAAATGATACTATAATCAAGCCCACCAATCTCTATTGTATATGTATTTCACATTCCTTTATTTGTGAAATTATTGTTTTCCTCAAATAGCATGTAAGATCCTTGATTGTGAGCATATTACATTAGACTTTTCCCAAATTAGACCCTAAAATGATATATAACCATCTGAAATATGGTCAGAATGAAGGCATCACCATTAAGGTTCCACAATTTTATTCAGTAATCCATTCCAATTTGCACTATGGTGACATTTCCTTAAGATGCCCCTCAATTGGAAAATGGCTGTAGACAACTCTGAGGTACCATTTCACATCTCTCAGATTGGCTAAAATGACAGGATAAGATAATCACAAATGTTGGAGAAGATGTGGGAAAACTGGAACACTAACACATTGTTGGTGGAGTTGTAAACTGATTTAAACATTAAAGCAATTTTGAACTATACCCAAAGGGCTGTCAAAGTATACCCTTTGATGCAGCAGTGTTTCTACTGAGCTTGTATCCTAAAGAGATCATAAAGGAGGGAAAGGGACCCACGTGTACAAAAATGTTTGTGGCAGTCCTTTTTGTAATAGCAAGAAACTATAAACTAAGTGGATGTCCATCAGTTGAAGAATATCTGAATAAGTTTTGGTATATAAATGTTATGGAATATTATTATTCTATAATAAATGATCAGCAGGATGATTCCAGAGAGGCCTGAAAAGACTTACATGAACTAATACTGTTAAATAGCAGAACTAAGAGAACATTATACACAGCAACAGCAAGATTATACAATGACCAATTCTGATGGACATGGCTCTCATCAACAATGAGATGATGCAGGGCAATTCCAATGATCTTGTGATGAAGAAAGCCATCTGCAACCAGAGAGAGGACAGTGGGAACTAAATGTGGACCACAACATAGTATTTCCCACTCTTTTTGTTGTTGTTTTCTTGCATTTTGTTTTCTTTATCATTTTTTTTTCTTTTTGATTTTTCTTGTGCCACATAATAACTGTGGAAATATGAATAGAAGAATTGCACCTATTAATCACTTGCCATCTAGGGAAGGGTGTGGGAAGAAGGGAGGGAAAAAAATTAGAACACAAGATTTTATAAGAGTGAATGTTGAAAATTATCTATATGTATATTTTGAAAATAAAAAGCTTTAATTAAAAAAAGAAAAAAGAAAAGAAAATGGCTATGCAAACTATGATATATGGATGGAACTGCATACTATTATTTTCTAAGAAACAATGAGGGGGGCAGTTGCAGAGAAATGTGGGGAGAGTTGTATGAACTGATACTGAGTGAAGTGAGCAAAACCAGAAGGACAAGTTCTATTATAACAATATTGTTTTTAAGAAGATCAGTTTTGAAAGACTTAAGAGCCTAAGCAACATAATGACCAACCATGTTCCAGAGGACTGATGATGAATGCTCCCCATCTCATGATAGAGAAGTAATGGACTATATTTACAGAATGACATATTTTTAAATATAGCCAATGTGGATTTTTTTTTGCTTGATTGTGCATATTTGTCACAAGAGTTTTCTTTTTCTTGGTGGGTGGAATAGTGGGATAAAAGGGAGAAAGAATAAATTCTTGTTAATTTTAAAAACCTAATTTTAAAAGCACATTGTCTCTTAAATCCACTATCCTCTAGTTAATGAGCATTTCCTCTTTTTCTTCCCTTTGGAAAATGACAGCTAGTCACTGCCTTCCTTATAAAATATTTTGTGCTACTTAATATTTATTCAATTTTTTTGATTCAATATTTTATTTTTCACAATTACATGTAAAGCCAATATTAACATTCTTTTTCAAATTTTGAATTCTAAATTCTCTCCCTCCTCCCCACCCCACTCCCTTTGAGAAGGCAAATAATTTCACCTAAGTTATACATGTATAGCTGTTTTGCTACAGTTCTTAAGTAACTCTTTCAGCCATCTCTTCTTCCAGATGAGATTGTACAGGTCTTCCAACAACTTCATTTAATGTTATCTTTTTACATCTGAGTCCTTCCGTTTACCAATTTTCTTTTGAGTTTAAACTGCTTCCTTGAAAGTGTTTCAACTGACGTCCTGTTGCCTATCAATAGTAAAAAAAAGTATATATTATAGCCAAGTAGATACTAAAATTGAAAGATGTAAAAAGTTTAAATATATCTTAAAACAATTGTCTGATTTTTATACCACTGTCCCTCTTTTGACAATATAGAAACAAGTTAGCAAAGATGTATAAATGAAGTAAACTAAGAAGCTTCCAAATGAATCCCTCCCTTCTTTCCTAAACACAGTCCTACCTTGAGTCTTTTAAGAAGTGGCTTCCTTGGCACTGACTTCACTATATCTCTAGGTTCTACCCTAACAGAGGCCCGTGTCCTAGAATCTCTCCTATATGACTCATGTCTTGGGATTAGTTTCAAGCTACATTTAGTTCTGCTTATTTGGGCACTAAAATCACTCATGACTATGGCTATCATCCAAGTATTTGATGGAAATGACAAGCAAAGAGAGTTTTTAGTCTAAGGTATTACTGATAAATTGGTGTCAAAGCAAAATTGATTCATTGGTATACACCTTTTGAGGACAATCCATTTCCAAGATAATTGACTACATTCCCTGGAATAGAATCATAAGAACTTAAAATCAAAATCAATGACTTCTAAAACAGAAGTATCAATCCGGAAGAACAATATGTACAGCTCATCTTTGTCTATTTGGGAAATATCTTTCAAACAGGAAATGTCAGATAAACTTAAATGTTTTGGGTAATGGTATAATCAGAAGATTCAAACAACAGAGAACTGAGAGATATCTTTTATATTTCTTTTTTCTGATATACCATCAATTAAACCTAATTTCTTGTTTTTCATTAAGCTAGTCCAACAATCTAAGGAATGATATTTATAAACTGGAAGAATATTTTATAAACTCCACATAATATGATATTTATACTAGTATTATTAACAAATCTAAATGTAGTATGTTCTCCTATAATGTAAAACTATTAGATGAATAGAGTCATTTCTACCCTTTCAAATGTAACTAGTATCTAATTTAAAAATCAAACTTCAGTTGTCAAGGTTTAAGTCAGTGTGACAAGGCTTTCTGAGAAAGAATTATCTTCTTGATTTTTTTCTCAAGTCTGAGAAATTCAAAGGGGGTATTCATTTATTTTCTAAAGTAACTGTCAAAAGTCAAATATTTTACTCCTGTTTTTGCTTTGAGCTTTATTTTGGATCTATATCTGGATCTGGATCTTCTCAATTCCTGAAACACACTAAGTGATAAAAGTAATAAATTCAGATTTCAAATACTCAGAACAGAGGTAGCTCATAATGTTGTGGGCATTGAAAGTTCAATTTATTTGCTAATCTTATTTATCATTCTTCTAAGAAACCTATTTGATATGGTTTTGCCCAGACATTGTTTTGCCTGGACATGGTAGGGGTGGGAAGAGAGTCTTGTAGACAAAGGGGCAAAGATTGGAAAGCAAACAACCCAAAAATGGAAACAGACTTCAGGAGTCCAAAGGATGAGAGACTGGCAGTTTTAAACTTGTCTATCCCCATCTTTCTTTTTTTTTTATCTTTTTTTTTATTTTATTTTATTTGCATAACATATGTGTGGGTAATTCTTCAACAATAACCCTTACATAGCTTTCCGTTACAAATTTTTCCCCCCAACTTCCCCACCCCTCCCCTAGATGGCAGGATATCCACTACATGTTAATTATGTTAAAATATTGGCAAATCGAATATATGTATACATATTTTCAAACTTATCATTGTTGTGCAAGAAAAATCTTATCTACACAAACGATATATCAGATAAAGGAAACACAATGTAAGCAAACATCAATCAAGGAGTATGAGAATGTTATATTGTGGTCCACATTTCGCATCCCTCTCTCTGGGTGTATATGGCTTTCTTCAGTGAACAATTGGAGGTGGTTTGAAACATTTCATTGTTGAAGAGAGCCATGTCCATCAGAATTGATCGTCATATAGTACTGTTGTTGCCGTGTATAATGATCTCCTGGTTCTGCTCATTTCACTCAGCATCAGTTCATGTAAGTCTCTCCAGGCCTCTCTGAA
>JAJPUD010007379.1:77248-108893 GCA_023553655.1 Myrmecobius fasciatus | reverse complement strand
GAAAAACAACTATCAAAGAGGTTGTAACCTAAGGTGAGGCTGTCTTGTTTAAAACACAAAACACCAATATTCTCGTTGCTTAATGGACCCACACTGTCCAAGTAGTCCCCTTAGAAGTCTGCGCCCCTATTGCTGCCATTGTTAAAGGCCATTGGTTCCTTAGGTGCCTCTAGAATTATTTTTTTTTTTTTTAGTAGCTTTTTCTTTTTCCAAATACATGAAAAGTAGAGTTATTTTCAGAATCACATGAGAAAATCATCTTTCAGGTACTCCTTCCTTCTCCTCCTCCTCCTTGGAATGTATGGAGAAGTACTGAGGGCTCCGGGCCAGAGTTGAGTTTAATCTATTTTATCATTGCTCCTTCCGAGACAGAGAACCACTAAGTATACTAATCCTGATTTCCTTCGAGTAGAGGGTCAAGGGAGCCAGCGTGATGGCTGGGAGAGGTGGAAGATAGCAGGAGGTTGACCAGCTGCCTGGATGGCTGCTGAGCTGAGGATGCTCCATTGGGAGTTATGGGCATCTGAGTTTCATGGGAAGGGACTGCTAGGATGCTCCACTTCCAAGACTGCCCAGATTCTACTCATGTAATCTTCACCAGGATTACATCAGCCCCTGGTCTCAGTTTCCTTTGAAAAACAGAGGTGGTTACATAATCTCTTATTAAAGTTCCTTTTGTTGCTAGGATACTAGGTGGGAGGACCCCATTCATTATTGCTAATACTAGCTCTTGGCAGATCCTAGAGCCAGACTGAGGAGAATAATCTGGAACCTCTCTAGGTGTCATGGAATCTGGTAAGGCAATCGGCCTCTTCTGGTCCTTTGTATAATATATACCAATCTGTATAATGGGGGGCTAGACTTTGAAGGATCTACCTCTAAAACTCCTAAATCCTGTGGTGATGATGATCCTACAAACCTGATATATGTTACCATGACAGAGACACACTGTCTCTGTCTCTCCCTGCCTCCATTTCTCTCTCACATTCTCTCTCTTCTCCAACCTAAGCCTTTCTTCCCTCCCCCCTCTCTCCCTCCCTTTTTCTCTCCCTCCCTCCCTCCTTCCCTTCTTCCCTCCCTTCTTCTCTTCTCTCTCTCCCCCTCCCTCTTTCTTTTCCTCCCTCTCTCCCTTTCCTCTCTCCCTCCCTCCCTCCTTCCCTTCTTCCCTCCCTTCTTTTTCTCTCTCCCCTCCCTCCCTCTCTTTCTCCCTCCCTCCTCCCTTTCTCCTTCCCTCCCTCTCTCTGTGTCTCTCCTTCTCCCCCTTTTGTCATTTATTTGTGTCACTTATAGCTGTTTTAGGAGACAGCTTTCTTCCTCACCTCCTCCTCCTGCCACCAAAGATAAGCTGGAATAGGAACCAGTTCCATCTGGTTTGCTGTAAATAAAACTAGGGGACCCCTCAGCTCTCAGCAACTCTTGCAGAAGCAAGATTATCCCAGAGACCTTGGATATCCTCAAGTCCAAACCCTTTATTTTAACAGCTACAGAGGCCCAGAAAAATGCTCTTATTTACTTGGGTCACCCAGTTAATTAGCAGTGATTTAATTATTGAAACTCACCTCTGAATTTCCACCAATGGTGCTAACAACTAGGCAGTATCAATCTTTTTTTTTTCATTTTGTATCTTCAAATATTTTATTAATTTTCCAATCCCACATAAAAACAATTTTTAACATTCATCTTAAAAAATTTTGAGTGACAGATTCTGTCTCTTTCTTCCACCTTTAGTAAATCTCTTTAGTAAAAAGGCAAGCAATGTGTTATCTCTTACAACTGAAAGGAATCTCAGAGATTATATAATCCAGCCTCTTCATTTCACAGATGAGAAAACTGAGGCCAAAGGGAGATTCAGTGACTTGTCCCAAAGGGTCACAAGGCAGTGACCACAGGTCTTTGGACTCCAGAGTCAACTGGATCCTTATTGCCCTTTGTTCACTCCCTGATGCCTTCATTCTGGAGCCCCAAGGCCCAAACATGCTTTTTATAAAAAGTCATTCTGTGCTTGTTAATTATTTTTTTTTGAGACAATTGGGATTAAGTGGATTGCCTAGGGTCACACAGTTGTCACACAGTGACTTTTTTTTTTTCAAATTTCAAGTTCCAAATTATCTCCCTCCTTTCCATCCCTGCCTCATTAAGAAGATAAACAATTTGGCATGAGTTATATATCTGTAATCAAGCAAAACACATTTTCATGTAAGTCATTTTGTGAAAGAAAACACAGACCAAAAAAAGAAACCCAAGAAAAATAAAGTAAAGATATCTTTGATCTCCATTCAGGCTCTACCAGTTCTTTGCCTGGAAACAGATAGCATTCTTCATCCCAAGTTCCACAAAATTTTCTTGGATCATTGTATTGCTGAGAGTAGGTAAGTTATTCATGCTATTATTCAATATTGCTGTTACTGTGTACAATGTTCTCCAAGTTCCACTAATTTTGCTTTGCATCAGTACATGTAAATCTTTCTGTTTTTCTGAAAGCATCCTGTTCAACATTTCTTAAACCTCAATAGTGTTCCATCCCATTTGTATACAACTTGTTCAGCCATTCCCCAACTGATGGACATCTGCTCAATTTCCAATTCTTTGACATTATTAAAAGAGCTGCTATAAATATTTTCACTTTTTGTTGTTGTTTCTAAGTGTGTTTTGATCTTGCTTGTCATAATTTTCTTTCATTTCTCTTTTCAATTTTCTTTCTACCCTTTCTTACTTGATTTTTCTCAGGTGAGTCCCTACCTTTACCCCACCATCTTGGTTCCCTTTCCCTTTCGGACTCCTAAAAAGAATAATCTACCCATTGCCTCATCCCATACTTATTCCCCAAACGCTTGCAGCCTTGCCCCTACCCCTGCCAATATGCTGAGGCAGTTCTCTCTGAGGTCATCAGTGACTCCTTTATCGCCAGTTCCAGTGGCTTTTTTTGTCCTTCTCCTCTTGGCACTTGGCACCCTTGGACTGGTCCCTCCTTCTCATTGTTCTCTTTCCTTGGCTTTTGTGACATTGTATGTGACTCTCCTTCTACCCCTCTGACCACTCCTTTCTATCTTTGGCTTTCTTTTGCTGATCTGACCAAGGCCTTTTATACTGTCAGATGTGAGGGCTTAAGGAAAATTACATTAAAATTTGGTTTCCTGGAGAAATTCATCAATCTTGTACATCAGTTTCATGATGGCATCTCACACTGGTTCATGGGATAATGGACAATACTCTCACGCTTTCCCAGTTACCAGTGGAATAAAACAAGGCAGTGTGCTTGCTCCCATGCTTTTTAGCATGAATGTTGTCAGACATTTTCAATGAGGACGATAGTAATCACAATCATCAAGATCCCACGCTGTTGGGAAATGTTTTAACTTGACAAGGCTACAAGCCAAGGCTAGAGTGTCGGGAGTGTTGGGGCAATGATTTTTTGTCCAACGATGACTGGGTACTCTACATGGCCTCAGGAGGTGAGATGCAACAAAGTATGAATCAGTCTTTTGCTGACTGTGCTCCTTTTGGCCTAACAATTAACACCAAGGAAACACAGGTGCTCTGCCAGCCAGCACCACACCATCCCATGGAACCACTGGGTACAGCAAGTGGAGAAGTTTTTAATACTGTGGATAAGTATTCTTTCCAGAGACATATAGTAATGAAGAGATTGACACATGAATTGCCATCAGTGTTTGGAAGGTTCCACAGGAAAGTGTGAGAGAAAAATATTAGGCTGCGTGCCAAATGGAAAGTCTACAGAGCCCATGTGCTGCCCCCATTGTTGTGAAACCTGCACAGCTCATGCCAGGAAACTGGGTCACTTCCATTTGGATTGTCTTAGGAAGATGCTGAAGATCACCTGGGAGGAGAAGGACCAGACATTGAGGTCCTTTCTCAAACTAAACTGCCAAGCATTCAAACTTCACTGCAGAGAGCCCAGCTCTGATGGGCCGGCCACATTATCAATGCGCTTTCCTAAAAGAGTATTTTAGAGAGAACTCACACCTGGCAAGCTCTCACAAGGTGATCGAAAGAAACAATACGAAGACACTCTCAAGTTATCTCGTAAGAACGTTGGAGCTGATGGTATGACATTGGAGACACTGGCACAGGTCTGCCCAGCAAGGTGTGCCCTCATCAGAGAAGGTGCCATGCTTTATGGGCAGAGCAGAATTGAAGTAGCTCAGAAGAAAGATGCACACATTTAGAGAGTCCACCCCAAATGTTCACATGGACTATTTGTGCCTGACCCGTGACAGCATTCTGAGCTTGTATTGATCTGATCAGCCACAGTTGGATACACCATAACCTGGCTCCAACATAGTGATGTCATTTTGATCCTTTTGGAGAAGGAAGGACCACAACCAATTAACCAGTCTTTGACTGACTCTTCATTCCCCCCACCCATCTTTTACATGTGTGTCCTAAATTAATTTCCATTACTCCCTTTTTTTCTCTTTTCATTCACTCCCATATTTTTCATTCTTTTTTTTTCTTTTTTGGAGGCAATTGAGATTAAATAACTTGCCTAAGATCACATAGCTCATAACTATCTAAGGCCACATTTGAACTTAGATCCTCCTGACTTCAGGGTCAGAGGGCTATCCCCTGCACCATCTAGCTGTCCCATACAATTAGATGGCCCAATAAGGCCTGAGTCCAAATCCCGACTTTCCCACTTCGTAGCTGTGTGGCAAATCACTTAACCAGTGTCTGCCTCAGTTTCCCCAATTGTAAACTGGGAATCATAATAGCAACTACTTCTCAGGATTGCTATGAGGATCAAATGAGATATTGGTAAAGTGCTTACCACAGTGCCTGGCACAAAGCAGTTGCTCAATAAATGCTCATTCCCTTCCCTTGTTTGCTTCCTCTGCTCTCTGTGATATTAGAGATTGTTCTTCTGTCCTCCATGGCCTTTCTGCCACCACCAATCCCTTCCCTCACATATTTTCACCTGCTTCATCACCTTTTCTGAAGAAACAGCACAGGTTCCCTCCCTGTCTTCCATGCCCACTCCTCCCCCCACCAGTAAAACCTCTCTGTTTCCAGTTTTCTTACATCTTGAGTGCTTATTGAGTAGAGGACGCTCAATAGATGGTGGGAACTGACCACCTCTGTGTCAACTCAAAATGTATTCAATGGCACCTGTGCTCTCTGGAAGCTTCAGCATAAGAAAAATGATAAATATAATAGTCACTTCAACAACAAAAAATGGAGATGCATAATATAAGGAGAAATATAGTCTTTGCCTTTGCAGATCTAATATTTTAGCTGGAAAGAAAGGGCTTGTGTACGGTTTTAAAACAGTAATAAAACCATAGCAGCAGCTACATGGCACCATAATGCATAGAGCACCAGACCTGGAGTCAGGAGGACTCATCTTCCTGAGTTCAAATCTGGCCTCAGAGACTTCCTAGCTGTGTGGTCCTGGGCAAATCACTTCACTCTGTTTGCCTCAGTTCCCTCATCTGTAAAAAGAGCTGGAGAAGGAAATGGCAAATCACTCCAATATTTTTGCCAAGAAAACCCAAACAGGGTCACAAAAGCTTGGATATAACTCAAATGACTGAGCAGCTGTGATACAGTTAAGTAACTATATCAGGCTGGATAAGCTAAGTCTAAAAGGAGTATAAATTTAGACCAATATCACTCTTGAAAAAGATACAAAAATATTAAATTAAATATTAGCAAAGAGGTTGTGGCAATGTATTAAATGCTAATTATGATCTAGTTGGACATAGTTCTGGAATACAAGTGAATTCAACATTAGGAAAAATATTAGCATGATCACTTTAGTAGCAAAACCAACAGAAATAATTTGCTTTTATAAATAAGTGAGGAAAAAGTGTGGCAAAATTCAGTTCTCGTATCTGTTAAAAACCCTAAAAAGCATAGGAATGAAAGAATTTCTAACATGATCTAAAGCATTTATCTGCAACTAAAAGCTAGGATTATTTATACTTGAGAAACAATGGAAGCTCTCCCATTAAAATAAGAAGGAAATCGAGGGTGTCCATTGTCTATTATTTGACATAGAAGTAGACATAGCAGAAAAAGAAGGGGAAAGAGAAATAAGTGTAGACAAAAGTATCTCTTTTAATATGAACAATATGATGGCTAACTTAGAGACTCCCAGAGAATAAACAAAAAATTTGTCAACACAATAGCTTTTATAAAGTTTCAGGATACAGAATTAACCTAAAAACATCTGCATTTCTGTATATTATTGACAAAAACTAGAAGGGAGAGATAAGTAAAGAAAAATTCCTTTAAAATAGCAACTAATTGTACTAAATAGCTAGGAATTAATTTATAAAAAAAAAGACAGGGCTTATATAAATGCAACTATGAAATTGCATGCACAAAATTAAAGGTGGGTCTAAATAATAAGAGAAATAATCAACATTTATGACTGAGCCACATCAAATTTGTAAAACTAAAGATGCCATTCAGATTGATCTGTTTAGTACAATGCCAAATCAGATTCCAAAGGAGGGAAGCCAGATTGATAAAGGGTTTAAATCCAAGTCATATGAATATCATTTGAAGGAAAATAAGATGTTTAGCCCAAAAAGTAGAAGAGTTGTCATGTGGTAGAAAGATCAAATGTGTTTGATCCTGGAGAGCACATGTAGGAACAGGAGGCAGAGTCAAGGAGCAAAATGAAGCTGGAAGTCACCAAAATTTCCCTAACAAGAGCTATTCAAAGAGATGGAGAAGAAAATGTAAACTATTCCAGTGTCTTTGTTAAGAAAACCTCAGATGTCCTGAAGAGTCAGACAAAACTGAAACCACTGAACAAGAAGATCCATAAACAGAATAGGCTGCGTGTCATTGGAGAGGTTGCATGACCATTTGTTGGGAATATTTTATTGGGGATTTTTTTTCCTCATGTAATTTCCACTGAAGTAATTTCTAGCTCTAAAGTTCTGGGAAACTGTTGGGGATACTACCTAGAGTCAGACATAGAATAATTAAATTTATATTCAGTAATAAAAGATGAAGAATATCAAAGGGATGAAAAAAAGGCTGGGGGGTGGGACTTAATGTTACAGAATAGCAAATTCTCTCTGTAAATATATTTATCTACAAATCTACATCTATCTGTTGCTGTTCAATTGTTTCATTTGTGTCTCACTCTTTGTGACCCATTTTTGGGAGCTTTCTTAGCAAAAATACTTTCTCCAACTCATTTTATAGATGAGGAAACTGAGGCAAACAGGATTAAGTGACTTACCCATAGTCACAGAGTTAGGAAGTATCTGAGGTCAGGGTGTACATAATTCACACACACACACGTATATATGTGTATGTGTGTACACTTATGTATCATATGTGTGTATAATATATAATATATAAGAATATATTATTCTTATATGTATGTGTATATGTGTACACATCTATAGCCTCAGGGTTTTTTTTTCTTAGACTTCTGATTTTACTGGACATATACTTCTAAATATAACCCTAAATATAAATATAAATGGCAGCTAGGTGGTGCCATAATGGATAGAGTTCCAGGCCTGGAGTCAGGAGGACTCATCTTCCCGAGTTCAAATCTGACCTCGGACACTTTCTAGCTGTGGGACCCTTGCTGTCACTTAACCCCGTTTACTTCAATTTCTTTGACAATAAAATGAGCTGGAGAAGGAAATGGCAGTATCTTTGTCCAGAAAATCCTAAATGGGCTCACAGAGAGTCAGACACAACTGGACAAACAACCAAATGGTTAGAAAAACTGTATATACTCCTTGACCCAGCAATATCACCATTAGGTCTGTATCCCAAGAGATTAAAAGTAAAAAAGGAAAAAGAACCTAAGTGAACAAAAATATTTATTGCAGCTCTTTTTGGCGATTTTGGTTTTTTTAGAAATTATGGGGATGCCCATCAATTGGGGAATGGCTGAATAAGCTGTAAGATATATGACTGTAATGGAATACTATTGTGCTTTAAGAAATGAATAACAAAATACTCTCAGAAAAACCTGAAAAGACTTACATGAACTGATACAAAGTAAAATGTACTGTGTACAAGTAACGGCAATATTGTAAGATGGTCAGCTGTGAATGTCTTAGCTATTCTCAGCAATGCAGTGATCCAGGACAACTCTGAAGGGATTATGATGAAAAATTCTACTCATATCCAGAGAAAGAACTTATGGTATCTGAATACAAATTGACGCATACATTTTATTTTCTTTATTTTTCTTGACTTTTTTTTGAGGGGGGTGGGAAGGCTTTGGTTTCTTTTACAAGACTATTATAGAAATGTTTTGCATGACTAAACATGTATAACTTATATGTAATTGAGAGAAAGTGGGGATATGGGAAGGAAGAGCATTTGGAACTCAAAAGTTCTAAAAACCAACGTGAAAAATTGCTTTTACATGTAACTGGGGAAAAATAAAATTTCAAAAGAAATGTTTTTAAAAAGAAAAGAAATGATGAGAAAGATAATTTCAGAAAAACCTGGAAAGACTCATGTGAACTGATACAAAGTGAAATGAGAGAACCAGGAGAGCTTTATATACAGTAATAGCAATATAATATGATGTATCAGCAATATAATGATCTAAGACAATTTAGAGGGATTTATGATGAAAAATGCTATCCATCTCCAGAGAAACAACTGACAGACTCTGAATGTAGATCAAAGCATAGTTTTTTTCTCCTTTTTCTTTTTTTTGGGGGGTAGGAGTGTATTACCAAATGGAAAGTCTACAGAGCCCATGTGCTGACCCCATTGTTGTGAAACCTGCACAGCTCATTCTTCTTATATTTCTTTTCCTTGATTAGAGGAGAATCTTGTCATCTTTGGAAATCCAGAGAAGTTCTCATGTTCCTATCTTCCCAACACCTTCCCAGTAGCACTCTCAAATCAGCTGATGACAGCATCTGCCATTATTGAGAGCCAAGGAAGGACTGATGTAGATTCAAGGCTCTACCAAAAGCTTAGCAGAAAAGCTCTACCAGATCTAAGGGCAGCATTTTGAGGACTCCAGCAAATGGACTTCCAGGTGTTGTGAGTGACCCTTCGGCCACATGTGTTCTCTAAGCTTGAGCCCACTTTCTCTTGCATATTGCCCCTGTACACTGGTAGGAGACTGTCACAGATTTTTGGAGAGGCATGTACTGTACTAATTCTTCCTATTGTATCTTCTAAAGAAATAGTCCTTTATACAATCTAACTAAATCTGGATGGCTAATTGATAGAAACTAATAATCATAGTGTGAAACATTTGTTACTTCTTTGCCTATGTTTATTCTTTTCATTTTTTCCTAGTCTTGTTGTACAGCTAGCATTTCCATTATTATATGATAAAATGATAATAATGGACATCCTTGCTTTATACCTGCTATTATTGGAAAGGCTTCTTGTCTTTTTCCATTATGTATAATGTTGACTTTTGATTTTAGAAGGATACAATTTATCATAACAAACTGTTCTTTTATTCCTGTCTTCTTAATTTTTTTTAAAACAAAAATGAGTCTTGAATTTTGTTAAAAGCTTTCTTAGCACTTGTTGATGTAATCATAGAGTTTTTATCATCTTTGTTATTAATATAGCTATTACGTTTATAATTTTTCTTACAGTGAAACAACTGTGCATTTCTGACCATAAAGCCAATTTGGTCATAGTGTATAATTTTTGTGATATGTTGCTGTAGTTTCTTTTCTAATGTTTTTCTTAATTTTTTTTGCATTTTTATTCATGGGGGATATTGGTTTATAATTTTCTTTCTCTGCTTTGTCTCTCTCTGATTTAGATCATATATGTATCATGGAAGGTGTTTCTTTTCTTTTTATATTTTTGTAAATGACATGTGTGATGTTGAAACAATTGTTCTTTGAATATTTGATAGTACTTATAAATTCATCTTGAGTTTTTTTCTTTGAGTTTGTTTAAATCTTGTTCTAGTTCTTTTTCTAAAATCAAATTATTTAAATTCTCTATTTTTAGTTAGTCTGAATGATTTATACTTTTGTAAATATTCTTCCCTTTTATCTAAATTATCAATTTTGTTGACATATAATTGAGCAAAATAGTTTCTGATAGTTTTCTTTACTTCACTTTTCAATTGTTATGAATTATTTTCATTTTCTATTGTGACAACTAATTTTCTTCTCTTTTTTAACTTTTTTTTGTTTAAAAGTTTTTTAGTTTACTAATTAATGTATCTGTACATTTTGTAAGTTGGGGTTGTTTTTTCTATTAGTTCCCATGGATTTTTTGTTTTGCCTAATCTCTTTTTGAATTTTTCAGGATTTTTAATTTAGTAGTTTGTTTTTTCATATTTTAGGGGAGGAATTTTTAGTTTTAGTTTTAGTTTTTGTTTTAATTTCATGCTCAATTAATTGATTTTTTTTCTTTCTTATGAAAGTATATAGAGAAATACATTTCCCCTTCAAGGAATTTAGGGACTATTTTAGCCACATCCAAAAGTTTTGGCAAGTTGTCTCATTGTCATTTTATTTAATGAAATTAGCTATTATTTCTGTGATTTGTTCTTTAATTCACCAATTCCTTAGGATTCAGTTTAATCTCTGATATTTAATCCTTTCTTCAATGGTTATTTATTGAATATAATTTTTATTGCATTGTTGTCAATAAAGTATTTAAAATAAGTTTAATATTTTTGCTTTTCTACATTTGTTTGTGAACTTTTATTAATCAACCAACATATGTCTATTAAACATTTTTTTTAATATATGCCAATCACTGTTCTAGTTGCCTGGAATACAAGTACAAAGAACTAAATCCTACTTGCAAGGAATTTATTTATTTATTGGGGGCTGAGGTAATTGGCGTTAAGTGACTTGTCCAGAATCACACAGCTAGAAAGTGTTAAGTGTCTGAGGTCAGATTTGAACTCAGGTCCTCCTGACATCAAGGCTGGAGTTTATATTCTAATGGGAAAGACAATATATACATACATAAATAAATTTAAAATAAATATATACAAATATACACAAAATAGTTTAGTACAATCAATTTTTGTAAAGATGTAATGCCCAGTGTAGGAATACATATACTCTTTTTTGTTTCTATTCAGTAATTGCCAAAAATGTATCATATCTAACTTTTATTCCAGTTTATTCCAGTCCTTAACTTCTTTCTTAATTTTTGGTTGATTTTCTAGATCTGAATAAGGTAGACAAAATCATCTTGCTATTATTGTTTTGATCTCTATTTCTCCCAGTAATTTAATTAACTTTTCATTTAAGTCTTTAGATGCTATTTCTGGGTGCTGATCTAGCCCTGTCTCCTGTTATGACTGGAGGTGGTTGCCTGAGTGCCCCACTGCGTAGGCATAAATAAGCAGAGAAATGCAACTTAAACAGTTTTGAGGAATTACCTCACAGTCACCCAATCAGCCCATGTGATACTTCGGGTACATCTGGCCAAAAAAAAAAAAAAAAAAGGGAAAATTCAGTCCTGGAGAGTCCATGAGAAGGCGAGCATGTTAATGTCCTGCTTGTGTAGCTGCTCACCGGGCAGACACTTCTCTGGCCCTGTCTGTGCAGTGGTTTGGGTCCACACTTTCTGCCTCTGGTGGCTTCTCTTCTCAGGGCCTTTGCAGGTTTCTGGCAGTCTTCTGGAGTCCTGACCTAGTTGGAAGTGGTTAGAGCAGTTCCTGTTGGTTTTCTTCATGATTTTTCTTTCTGGTTCAATTTTGGAACTTGAATGATGGGGCATTTGTGGAGGATCCACCTCTCCTAGATTCTCTTTCTTCACCCCGCCCCACCCAGGGCAAGCCCATACTATTTCACCCCTGAATTGTTTCAATAGTCCTGTGGCAAGTGTCCTTTCCTCAAGTCTCTTTCCTTAGTCCATCCTCCATTCAACTCCCCAAAGGTAATCTCCCCAGGTAGTGTCCCCAAAGCAAAGTCTGACCATGATACCTCTCTGCTCAATAAACACCAGTGGCTCCCTATTCTCTCCAGGATCCAATGTAAAATCTATTTGGCATCTAACTCCCTTCACAACACAACCCACCAGTCCAGTTTTCACTTTACTCCCCTCCAAGGAAGCTAGGATTTAGCCAGGATTTAATGTTCTATGCACACAACATTCCATCTCCCATCTCAAGAAGACAGAAATGATTTTGAATGGCCTCATTTTGTTGTTTTAGTATAATAACAAAAGCAGGGGCAGCTAGGTGGCACAGTGGATAGAGCATCAGCCCTGAAGTCAGGAGGACCTGAGTTCTAATCTGCCCTCAGACACTTCCTATCTATGTGACCCTGGACAAGTCACTTAACACCAATTGCCTCCACAAAAATAAATAAAATTAAATAATAATAAAGGCACTATTTTGCTACAATGAGGGCCTAGTTGAACATTGCATCACATGAAATTTTTTTTTTTTAAATAAAGCTTTTTATTTGCAAAACATATGAGTGATTTTTCAACATTGACCTTTGCAAAAAAACTTTTTTTTTCCCAAGCTTTTCCTTTCCCTCCCCCTTCCCCCCACCCCTAGATGACAGGTAATCTAATACATGCTAGATAGGATAAATTATATGACAAGTACAATACATGTATACATATCTATACAGTTATCTTACTGCACAAGAAACATCAGATCTAGAAAGAGAAGAAGAAAAAAAACAACTTAAGAAGGAAAACAGAATGCATGGAAATATTCACAGAAAGCGTTAAAATGCTGTGTTGTGGTTCACTCTCAGTTCCCACAGGCCTCTCTCTGGATGTATATGACTATCTTCATCGCAGAACAACTGGTTTGAATCACATCATTGTTGAAGAGAACCATGTCCATCAAAATTGATCATCATATAGTCTTGTTGCTGTGTATAATGTTCTCCTGGTTCTGCTGATTTCACTCAGCATCAGTTGATGCAAGTCTCTCCAATCCTCTCTGAAATCCTCCTGTTGGTCATTTCTTACAGAACAATAATATTCCATAACATTCATATACCATAATTTATTCAGCCATTCTCCAATTGATGGGCATCTTTTCAATTTCCAGTTTCTTGCCACTACAAAAAGGGCTGCCACAAACATTTTTGCACATGTGGGTCCCTTTCCCTCCTTAAAAATCTCTTTGGGATATAGGCCCAGTAGAAACACTGCTGGGTCAAAGGGTATGCACTGTTTGATAACTCTTTGAGCATAGCTCCAAATTGCTCTCCAGAATGGTTGGATCCGTTCACAGTTCCACCAACAATGTATCAGTGTCCCAGTTTTCCCACATCCCCTCCAACAGCTATCATTATCATTTCCTGTCATTTTAGCCAATCTGACAGGCATCACATGAAATTGTAATGTACCACCACATCAGCATATTTGAGAGACTTCCTCTAGCTTCGTTAAACAGCTGAGATTGATAGTGGAGGAGGCTGATGGTGGGAGTTATTTGGAGCTGAGGTCTGGCAATAGGACAAAGAGAGCAAGAAGTTTGAGAGCAGAGGAGAGATTACAGTTGGAATGGTTAAGTATTGGATTGGAAAGGAGAAAAAGGAAAATCAGAACAGGATTAATGGACTTGAGAAAATAGGGGGGTAGAGGAATTGACTAGAGCACAATGGCCTCCACTTGGATGGAGTCTGGATGAAGAGAAGGTTAGCTCAACCTTCAGAGACTAAGATCTTAAAACGAGGATAAAGGGGGGAAAAGGAGGAAATCAAAATCTCCCCAAATCATTGGTTATTAAGCATTTTTCTCATTAGGTTTAGGATGGCTGAGGAACAGGGAGAGGTAAATTCATAGGAAACTATGATCAGATGGGGGATGCCAGAGTCTCTAATTAGGGATGTGCAACACTAGGAGATAATGGTGAAATCTAGTGTGCAACCATCCCTAAGTGGCTGAAGTAAGGAGGAGAACTGAGAACCTGGAAGGTTAGGGGGGTTGAGGGAACATCCAGCTGAATGCTCAAGTCCTCTGCTATAAGAGCAGGCATTGAGGGAAAAAAGGAAAATGGCCAGTCAGGTGCTAAATTCTGAGAGAAAAAGGAGGCTAAATGACCTGGGGTCACTATATTACAGCCACCCTAATTTGGGCTGGGTAAAAATAGTTAATTAAGTGGGTTTCAAATGGGAAAAGGAATCTGAGTGATGGAAGTAGAGATAGTCGGGGAACAAAGTTATGTGCCCAATGATCGGGAACAATTGGATGAGCCAAGATGTGATGACTCTGGAAAATTCAGAGAAACGTAGGAAGACTTAAATGAATTTCCACAGAGTGAAGAAAGCCAAGTCCAAAGAATACAGAGGACAAAAAGTCAAGCAAAGAAAAAAAGTCTCAGAACTAAGTCCACTCCAATGGAGAATACTATACTACCAAACTCACAGAACACATCCTTTCCTTTTCTAACAATCAATAAATTACAAAAGTGAAAGCTTATACCTAAGACCACATACTTGCTCATCCCAGGGTGGTTTTGCTTAACTTTTTCACAGATCACAGATTTAGAGCTAGATAGAAAATAGGGGTCACTTTGTTTATACCCCTCATTTTAAGGTTGAGGACCAGAGAAATCAAGCATCTAGCTTAATATAACACAGACATGAGGGGTGGGGGGAAGATTAGGATAATGTATTTGGAGTTTATAAAGCTTAAACACAAGGTAAGTGTGAGCTACTATTACTTTGTTGGGAGCTCCAAGAGCTATTATCTATAGGATCAAATATTTGCTCCCCATTTGACCCCTTGACTCCTTCCCACCTTTCCAGTCTTTTCATACTTTTCAGCTCTCACTCACTTTACGATCTAGGTATGCTGATTTATTTGCTATTGCTCATTTGACATTCCAGCTTTCAGCTTCTACCTCTAGGCCTTTGCCTTGGCTGTGCCCTCTGCCTGGATTGCCAGTCTATCCCAACAGCCTTCTCAGAATTCCAGACTTCTTTTTAAGACTCTTGAGTGCTCAAGGTCTGCCTCCTCCAGGAGGCCTTTTCTATTTCCCATCTTCCCCCCTTTCCAACCTCCCCACTGCTAGCCTCTTTCTCTCTAAGTCCCCCATTCTTTCAACTCTAGATTCATTATCTGTGGACTGATTTATGTGAGATGCTTCCTCTATTAGAATGTAAGCTTCTTTAGGGCAAGGACTTTTTACCCCCTTTTGTTAGGAAATTTCTGTTGTGCAAATTTATCAATAAAAAAGAAAATTAAATATATAAATAAATGAAATAATAATAAAATACATAAATAAATGAAATAATAATAACAATAATAAATAAATAAACATAAATAAAATGTAAAGGTACCACACTGATAGTACATGGTCCTGAATGGTCAGGAAGGGCTTGACAGAGGAAGCTGGCCTTGAAGGATACCTAGAATTGGGGCATCTGCCATGGCAAAGACACTTGGGCATTCCCTGTGTCCCTTGAGTACCTGCCAGTTTTATGGGAGTATTTTAAGTCAGGGAAGCAGTATATTTGGAGAGATGCATCATATGCACACAGAAAACAAAGGAAGCAATGCCAGACTCCTGGGAGCAGCAGATGAAGGCAGAGGGCCATTGGAGCCAAGGCAACTCTGGGTCTCAGAATTTTTCCTTTTCCCTAGCCCCCTGACCTCTGGGCTTTTGCTGTCATGTTTCTAAACTTCTAGTTAGAAGCTAGAATCAGGAGTGGAAAGGACAGGCTTCCAGAACCACAGAAAACAGAAAAGAAGTTAGGGATCACGTAGTCCAACTGCCCCATTTTATGGAGGAAACAGATCTCCCACAGAGTCACACAGCAGTTTATAGCAGATCTAGAATTTGAGCCCAAGTCTTAACTCTCCAGTCACAGTATTCTTTCCACCCCACTGGTGTCAGGAAAGGCAAAAATCAAGAAACTCAAAGTATTTTATTTTTACATTTTTTGTTAGTTTCTTTTACATTTCTAAAAACTTTTTTTTAATTTTTAAAAATTTTCTATGACAATTTTTGATAACTTCTACTTTTCTATCACTTAAATTTCTCCTAGGATCCCTTCCCCCTTTCAAAGAACTCTCTTTTAAAACAAAGATTTTCCTTTTATAATAGCTTTTTATTTTCAAAATGCATGCAAAGATAGTTTTCAATATTTACCCTTGCAAAATATTGCATTACAAATTTTTTCCCTCTCTTTCCTCCACTCCCCTCTCTTAGACAGCAAGTAATCTATGTTAAATATGTGCAGTTTTTCTATACATATTTCCACATTTATCATGCTACACACAAAAAAAGATTAATTTTTTAAAATTTTTTTATATTTTTGCTGAGGCAATTGGGGTTGTGACTTGCCCAGGGTCACACAGCTAGGAGGTGTTAAGTGTCTAAGACTAGATTTGAACTCAGATCCTCCTGACTTCAGGGCTGCACCACCTAGCTGTCCCCAAAAAAGATTTTTTTAAGAAGAAAAAGAAAAGGAAGAAAACATTATTAGCAAAACATTTAAACATGAAAGGAAAATATACATGCATAGATAAATAGATAGATAGATTATATATATATATATATTATGTCAGCAATGTATCATATCTGTGGATTCCCTCCCCCTTACAAAGGAGGTGGGGAGGGTCTTGTCATATTTCATCTTGGAGCCATTCTTGTTCTTGGTAATTTTGCAATATTTAGTTTTGTTGATTTTGTAGATTGTGTTTTTACTATTTATACTCTTGTGGTCAAAAAATTTGTTTTCTTGGTGATGCTCTCTTCCTTGCACATCAGTTTCAATTCTTGTCCATCTTCATCATGGAAACTAAGACTCTGAGTTCTGCCATTAATTAGCTTTATGGCCATGGGCAGATTTCATCCATTTACTGGGTCTCATTTTCTTTCTAAAGAGAATGAAATGTAAAATTCCCTATTGAACTGATCTCAGATACTCACTAGCTATGTAACCTGGGGAGGTCACTTAATTTCTGCACCTCAGTTTCCTCAATTGTAAAATGAGGATTATAATAGCCCTTACTTCCCAGATCAAATGAGAGCATTTGTAAAGTGCTTTGCTAACCTTAAAGTACCAAAAATTTAAATTTTTGCTATTTTAATTGACCCTTTATATAATATAATAATAATCATACCTCACATTTACATGATACTTTAATGTTTTTCAAAGTACCAAGTAATATAATCTCATTTAAAAAATCTAGAATTCTGTTCCTGATCCAAAAGAAGTACTATAACCTGGAAAGATCTGGAACTTGTCTGTGATGAAGAGTAAATTCCTCTTCCCCTTTTTCCTCAGTTTCCTTCACTGAAAAATAGGGATAACATACCTTGGATTAATTAATCTTTGGTTCTAGAATAGTAACTTTCTCTTTAAAAACCATTTTTACATAGAGACAACTAGTTGAATAAATATGTTTGTTCCCCAGAAGCAATTGGGGTTAAGTGACTTTCCCAGGGTCACACAGCTAGGAAGTGTTAAGTGTCTGAGGCTAGATTTGAACTCAGATCCTCCTCACTTCAGGGCTGGTGCTCTATCCAGCTGCCCCTAAATGTATTTTTTTTTTTTAATCATCTAACTGAGTAATTGTTGTTGGATCCACAGGGATAGGGATACCATGTCCACACCCTGTTAGTCCTGGGGAATCTGGCTTCAGCTTCTTGTTCAGCCCACATCTCAGTGTTATGTGACAATTTTAATCATAGTTTAGATTATGGTTCATGTCTAGGAGTTTGTCCCAAAGAGAGTAAAAAAAATGCTAATCTGTGTACAATACGAATCAAGTAGGGAACAGGTCATTTATTCCTTCCCACGAAAAGAAAGGCGAAACATAGAAGGCAAAGCAAATTAACAACAATTTAAAACAGAATCCAGTCATTTATGATTACTGTTACAGTCTTCTGAGAGGCTGATACTTGAACCTAATTAGAACATAAAGCAGTGCTGCAGGGCTGTTGAGACATTTTATGTGTTACTTGGACTCTGTACTGTTTAACAATTCCCAGTTAGTCTGCTGGGAAAATCCCCAGTTCTCTCTTGGTGTCTACCTAAGAGCCAGGAACTCCTCCCTGGTGCCATTCACTCTAACCCAATGGGCAGCTCTAACCCAGGACAGCTAAGCCTCTCAAACTCACAGTCACCTCTGAGCCTGGAAGTGTCCATCTCAAGTTGGATATTTATTTGCCTATAATTATGAAAAAACACTAAAAAACCCCCAAAAAGGCAGCCAAGGGGCCAGGAGCCCACTTGTCTAGTTAGATCCTCTGCCCTAGCTGCCATGTGGGCAGACTCATCATGATGTTGAGTGGAGAGAGGCTGGCTCTTCCCCACTGCTCTTAGTCTTGGAGTTACATGAAGTTACCTGGAAGGTCAAAGGAAAGACACAAGCAGCCTCTTCATTTGACTTATGCAGCCCTCTGCCTGTTTTGGAGCAGGGGATTACCAAGGAACCATTTTTATACCAAAATTCCAAGTCCATTCAGCATTAGGCCGCTGGACCAAGTTCCCATATGGCCAACTGGGCCAGGGAGAGCAGCTCTGAAATCTCGCCACTGGGTGACCCCTAAAAGCCAAACTCTTTGAGGATATGCTTGCATCTTTTACCCACTGAGGGCAGAGATCCCGAACTGGTATAGCTTTCTAGACAGGCTGAAAACCTATTCAACATAGTTTTTATGATGATAATCAAGTGCAATATGATCCATCTCCCAAATCTTTTTTTTCCCCTGAGGCAACTGGGGTTAAGTGACTTGCCCAGGGTCACACAGCTAGGGAATGCTAAGTGTCTGAGATCAGATTTGAACTCAGGTCCTCCTGACTTCAGGGCTGGAGCTCTATCCACTGCACCACCTAGCTGCCCCCCATCTCCCAAGTCTTTCCTCCATACACTTGCAGATATTTGAAAATATACAACTTCACTTAAAGTTTTGCTTTGTAAAAATACCAAAAATCTCTTGAAAGGGATGACACATTAGGACTTTTTACCACGTGAACAAATTCCTCAGATTTTTTTCCTGACACTTGTTTTTCCAGAGAGAGACCAAAGAAAGAAACATTGATGGTATCACTCAAAACCATAAAAAGCACAGAAAGGAGAAACCGGGGACAGGGAAGAGAAAGCACCTATTTCACAATTTTGCTGAGATTCAGCCCTGCCTGGAAGACATTCCCTCAAGACCCCTCGTATTCCTATGCTAAGTACATACTGCCGGGGTGGTATCTACTCCCTACCATTTCCCAGATTCTCATTTGCCTTGTAAAGTCAGGGAAGGGTCTGGAGTGTGGGGTGCTGCACCCATGGCCTTAGCCACCCAGATTATCTAATTCAAACACAAATCTGCCAGCTTCAGAGCCAGCTTCCTACCATATCTCTTTCTTCCTTCCTAAGGCCTAAAAGCTACTGTGCCCTAGATTCCCCCAGTGGGTTCTGGAATTCCTGGGACATGATTTTGTCACTCACAGGAGACCCGTGGATAGGGCCTGTTGGATGCCACCAGGGAAAGGAGGAAGGATGCTGAGCTCCACAGCCTGGCTGGTGGAGGCTGTGCGACTGGGTGGGTGCCAGGTGCTTTCCATCGCTGGTTCCCACAGTCCTTGTGCCATTCCCACATGCCCTGCCCCCACCCCAGCTATGAGGGCTCCTCTTTTGTTTCACATTTGGATTCCCTAGATTTGCTTCCTGCCACTTGTCTTTTGTCCAAAGGCACTGGGATGATTCATCACAGAGACTTTCCAGGGCTACCTATAATCTGTTTTAGGATTTCAGTTTCCTCATGGGTACAAACTTCTGGCTCCAGCTTTTGTAATTCATAGGATGATTGTGGGACATGTGACCCGCATGGAATAAGTGATTAATAAAGATTTATTGAATTGAATTAATGGAGGTCAGGGCCTTCCTTCAGGATAGGGGCAGGGCAGAAGGAAATTATACTTTCAATTTCTCTTAGCCTGGGAAAAACCACTTGTTATCTCCGTGTGTTAAGTATTTTCTGTTGTGGAGGAAGTAAATAAATGTCCTCTGCCTAAAATTCTTTTTATATTTATACTTTATACTTTTCTAGTTGGGTTCCTACATTTTGGAGTGATCCTAGACTCTTACCCACTCTTAAGCTTTTGAAAGAGATTTCCCAAGAGTTTTATCCTGGGATGGAAGCAATGAGCCAGAGAGAGCAAGGCTTCAGTCTCGCCTTTAGAATGACCCTGTATTCTGCCAAAACCCTCTGAGAGATAGGGTTCCCCAAACTAAGACAAACACCTGGAACCTATTCCCTCCTCACCTTCACCTCAGAAATGTTCCAGGTTATTTTGACAGCTCAGCACCCCATAAAACCTTTCTTAACTCCCCTACTGCCTTCACCTACAAAAATGACCATTTATCTAGTTTGAATATATTTTGCATATATATATATTTATAGAGAGTGACAGAGAGAGACAGAGAGACAGCGAGAGACAGAGAGAGACAGAGAGACAGAGAGACAGACAGAGAGAGACAGAGACAGAGAGAGAGAGACAGAGAGACAGAGAGACAGAGAGAGAGAGAGCAAACTCTTTGGACTGATTCTTCTATATTGTAGCTGATCCGCAAGTTGGACTGTCAAGGAGAAATAGCAAAACTTTTAGAATTCTAGGGAATAAAGCTAATTTGTTAAGTTTTTTCAAGTACAATTTCTCATAAACTTCCATGTGCTTTGTTCTTATTGATTAACAGCCAGACTTAATTAGCTTTTATTTAGAGGTATTTCCTGAGATAGTGTAGCAGGAACATTCCCTCATGCTCCCACAAGAAGGGAATCCAGGGGGAGAGACCTCAAACTTAGGGAGCGCATGGGGCAAAGTGATGTCACATTTCCTGGTTGCAGGGGAATCTCCCTGCATTTCCCCACCCTTCCTAGATTGCTCATAAAATTCCCCTGGGATGTGGGTTGGTCTCTGACAGATGGACCCTTGTCTTGAGGCTGAACTTTTCTGTACCCCCAAAGGTCATGCTCTCTGAAACTGCCTTTCCTCATTGTGTCTAAATTGTCTTCTCAGCTCCCGACTAAATGCTGTCAGTGGCTTGTAAATGATGCTGTCATTCCAAGGACATGGTCAATTTAGGTAAGCCAATAGGTGGCAAAGTGGATAGAGCACTGGACCTGAATTCAAATCATTAGTTATGTGGCTCTAGACAAGTCACTTCAACCTTCTTGCCTAGGTTGCCTCATTTGTAAAATGAGCCGGAGAAGGAAATGGCAAAGCGCTCCAGGATTTTTGCCAAGAAAATTCCATAGGAAGAATTAGACGTGACTAAAAACAACTAAACAATAAAAAATTCCTAAGGGGCAGCTAGTGGCCCAGTGGATAGAGCACCAGTCCTGAAGTCAGGAGGACCTGAGTTCAAATATGACCTCAGACTTCCTACCTGTATGACCTTGGGCAAGTCACTTAACCCCAATTGTCTCAGAAAAAAAAATGACATAAACAATAAGAATTCCCTCTATAACATTCCCTTTAGGCCCTTATTTTTCCAGCTCTTTGCTGCCCTCTCATACAGACAAAAAATAGATCCAAAGCTTAACTCTCTGACCAATCACAATATATTTACATTGATGAATTAATTGATTCAGTAGAAGTATTTGGGACTCATTCATATTAATATGACACTATCTCAAAGAGGCCTCTTCTTTTGATAGAGGTATCAGGACTTATAGAATCTCATTACCTATATTAATTGGGATTGGGCTATGGGATGCTCCTCTTACACTTATAAATATACATGTTGTTTCCCCTAAGAGAATAAAGCTTCTTGAGAGCAGAGGTTATTTTGCTTTTATCTCTGGGTTCTCAGCTCCTAATAAAGTGGAGATTCAATGGATACATGGGGTCATCTCAGGGATTGTGAAGTTCTGGGTTCAGTGAGTGGGGAGAACACAGCAAAGAAGGCTTCTTCATAGAGAAGTAAACCATTGATAAAAATGTTTCTGACTTGACTTGATAGAAGACATAGACTTTGGGGCAATAATACAGAGTCAAGGTGAAATGTGGGTTCTAAGAATCATTCTTCTGGATAGGTATAAGAGCCCTGTCATTAGCTTTAGTTTTGTTCTTAATGAGTGCTTGTGAGAGCTTTTGTGTTTTTGAAATTTCTTTTTGTGTTTTGGAAATAAATAACTGTCCCATATCTGATTCATATTATATATTTTATATACTATTATCATATATTATATCTACTTGACCTTTTGGAAAAACCTTATATATAAACATAAATTAAAGTTATAAATAAGTAATGTCTAGGATTCTAATCAGAGTCAGGATGCTAGTTAACAAGCTGAAGAATTTGGGAAAAACCAGCCTAGAACCTTCTTGTTAGAGATCAGGTTTCATCAGCATTAAAACAGATTCATACTAGATTCCTGGGCCACTGGAATAAGGGATGCTAGAGGAGACAGAATGGGTGCAGTACCTCCAGCCCCTTGATTCCATGAGCAATTCCTTATAATGAAATTAACACAAATATCTGGCCATCATAAGTATGTATATATATACACATATATATATATATATGTATACATATATACACATATATATGTATATATATGTATACATATATATATATATATTTATGCATGCATGCTGAGGCAATTGGGGTTAAGTGACTTGCCCAGGGTCACCCAGCCAAGAAGTATTAAGTATCTGAGACCAGATTTGAACTCAGGTCCTCCTGACTTCAGGGCTGGTGCTCTATCCACTCCACCACCTAGCTGCCCCTCATCATAGGTATTTAAATGCTTGTTTATTGACTGAGCTTCAGTTTAACCCTTATGTTTTTTGTGTATCCTCCCAATGAAGGAGTATGAAAGCAGAGTGAGGAAGACCTGCTTCTGACATATCTTGGCTTTGTCATTTAACCTCTTGGAGTTATAGACAAGTCTCTAATTCTACAAAGTTGCAGGGACTGTGCCAACCTGCACTGATAGATTTTCAGATTCTTCATTAAAGAGTTATCCAGTCTCTATTCCTATTCTCCCCAGCCAAACTGCAAACTCCTGGAGAATAGAAACCATGGGGTTTTTTTTGTTTGGTTGGTTTTTTAAAATTCCTGTATCCCTCACAGCCTGATAGAGTTAAGCACATAGTAGGTGCTTAATTTAGAAATTAACTTCTTATAAATACAAATAATATCTACTTGTTGGTAGATACTTTTCAATCCCCCACCCCCTAGTAGACATTATAGTTCAAGAAATTATCAAGGAAAATTGTTTCATTAACTTAGATGCTAAGGATAAAATAGAAATTGAAAGAATCCACCAATCACCTGCTGAAAGAGATCCCAAAATAAAAACTCTTAGTAATGTTATAGCCAAATTCCAGAGTTCAAAGAGAAAACACTTCAAACTGCCAGAAAGAAACAATTCAAATATTATGGAGCAGTGGTCAGGATCACACAAGATTTAGAGGCTTGCTCATTAAAAGCACAGAAGGCTTGGGACATGATATTCCAGAAGGCAAAGGAGCTAGGATCACAATAAGAATCATTTAGACAGCAAAACTGAGTATAATTCTTCAGAGGAAAATGTCTATTTAATAAATAGAGGACTTTCAAGCATTCTTGATGAAAAGACCAGAACTGAATAGAAAATTTGACATTCTAATATGACTCAAGAGAAGTGTATAAAGGTTAACATTAATAAGTAATCATAAATTACTCAATTAATCATAAATTAACTCCACAAAGGTAAACTGATTACATTCTCATATGGAAGATGAATCATAGAACTCCTAAGAACTTTATTATTATTAAGGTAGTTAAAAGGTATTTGAATAGACAGAGGACATGGGTGTGAGTTGATATTGAGATGCTCTCAAAAAAAATAAAAAAAAGGAATGAGAAAGAGGGATACCCTGGAAGAAAAGGGAAGAGAAATGTACCATGAGGAAAAGTTTTTCACATAAAAGAAGTGCTCAAGGAAGAACTTTAATAGTGGATGGGGAAATGGGGGCATGTTTGAACCTCTCTCTCATTGGAATTGACTCAGAGAGAAAAGAATAGAAATAAAATATAATATAATCATACACATAGGTACTTACACGAGTTGTATATGGAAATGTAACTTACTTATCCAAAAGGGAAATAGAAAAGAAAAGGGAATAAGAATAAGAAAAAAAAATCAAACAAGGAATGATAAAAGGGAGGGTGGATCAAGGAAATCAGTGGTTAGAATCAAAATGGATTTTTGAGGAAGTACAGAATAAAATGAGAGAGAAGAAGAAACAGATAAAAATGGGACAGAGGGAATTATACAGTAATCATCACTGTGGGCAGCTAGGTAGTACAGGTCTAGACTCAGGAAGACCTGAGTTCAAATCTGACACTAGATATTTGTGGGACTCTGAGCAAGTCTCTTTACCCTGTTTGCCTCAGTTTCCCTCATTTGTGAAATGAGCTAGAAAAGGAAATGGCAAACTGCTCCAGTATCTTTGCCAAGAAAACCTTAAATGAGAACAACAACCATATCTGTAAATGTGAATGAGATGACCTCACTCATAAAACAGAAGCAGAGAGAAGGCTGGATTAGAAACCAGCATCTAACAATATGTTGTTTATAAGAGACACACTTGAAATAGAACACAAGAGTTAAAATAAAGGGCTGGAGCAGAATCTATTATGCTTCAGCTGAAATTAAAAAAGGGAGGGGTAGCAATGATGATCTCAGACAAAGCAAAAATAAATCTAATTAAAAGGCATAATCAGGGAAACTAGATTTGAGGTACCATAGACAATGATATCATTTTAAAAAATTTTACAGCAAGTTTCTCTGATAAAAGCTTCATTTCTCAAATATATACTGAATATAAAATTGAGTCAAATTCATAAAAATACCCACCATTTCCCAGCTGATTAATGCTCAAAGGATTTAAACAGGCAGTTTTCAGAAGAAATCAGTTACCTATAAAGATATGAAAAATGCTCTAAATCATCACTTACCTCACACTTATTAGAAATGATAAATGATACTATCTTTTTTGGGTAAGGGGAAGGAGGGAAAAATTTGAAACAGAAAGTTTTGCGAGGGTCAATGTCAAAAAATTACCCATGCATATGTTTTGCAAATAAAAAGCTTTAATAAAAATTTTTTTAAAAAGAAAAAAAAATAAATAAATGACAAATGCTGGAGAGCATGAGGAAAAAATAGGTAGACTAATGAACTGTTGCTAGAGTATGAAATGTTCTGGAGAACAATTTGAAACTAGACTCAGAGGTCTAAAACTGTGCATACCTTTTGACACAGCAATACCACTACTCGTTCTGTATCCCAAAGAGATCAAAGGAAAAAGGATATATATATGTATATATCCTTTTTCCTTTGATAGAGAAACTATATATATAATATATATATATATATGTCTTTTTTGTGTGGTGTCAAAGAATTAGAAATTGAAGAGATGCTCCTTAACTGGGGAATAGCTGAACTAGTTATGACATATGGCTATGACAGAATGCTATAGTGCTACAAGAAATGATGAGGGGAGTAGTTTTAGAAAAATGTGTCAATACCTATGTGAATTGATGGAAACTGAAGTGTGAAGAACCAGGAGATCATTGTGCAAGGTAACAGCAATGTTGTAATGAGGATCAATTGTGAAAGACATAGCTACTCTAATGCAATGACCCAAGACAATGCCAAAAGACTCATGGTGAAAAAAAAAAATTGTTCTTCATTTTCACAGAGAGAACTGATGAACTCTGAGTGAAAGGTGAAATTTTTTTTCTTTTTCTTGGGGAAATATGACTAATATGAAAATAGATTTTACATGATTTCACATATATGATAGATATATTACCTTCACATGTATGATTAATATAGATTCGTTTTTACATGTATGATTAGCATTGATTTCACACATATGACTAATATTATATTGCCTTCACAGTGGATGGGGAAGGAGTGGGAGAGAGGGAGGAAATCTGGAACTTAAAACTTAAAAAGGGTGCCAATAAATAAATATATATAAAAATATATGTGTGTGTGTGTACACATATACATAATTTTTTAAATGAGTGGATTCCAGGATAGGTGAGGAACAGTGTCCCTTTTCCTTCTTTGAGAATCTAATTGAGATACCTTTCCTTTTAATTAACAGCCAGTTCCTGGTGGGGAGGAATGCCTGAGTGTTGCCAATCTTATAAAACAAACAGTGGGGGGAAAAGGGTGGGGGAGTATCTGGGAGTGTATGGTTCCCTTTCAGTGGCTATTGCCACATGAGAAGTTCTCTCAGAAGGAAGGATAGAGCCAGAAGGAGGCTCAAGGTAGCAAAGCATCCATGGGTAGCTGGATCAGGGCAAGAAGACAGTTGGGGAAGACCAGAGAGTAAATGGTGGTTGGCTTTTTCCAGAGCTGGAGGAAGCAGTAGGAGGGAATTCCATGTCACCCTCTAGGGAGATGAAGAAACTAAAAGGCTCCACTACTTGGCATTAAGGTATGTGTTTCCTAAGTTACCAAGCTTGATGAAAAAGATGAGAAGAAATTAGATCTGGAGACAGAAGGAGAGTCAAGGAATAATCACTGGGGGAACAGTTAAGATATACACACATACACAAACACACACACACACACACACACACACATATATACAGAGAAAGAGAGAAAGACAGAGAGAGACAGAGAGATGAGGGAGGGAGGGAAAGAAAAAGAAGGAGAAAGATAAGTTGACTGATGATTGATAGGTAGGTAGATGAATAAATAAATTGATGAATAGATAAAAGAATAATTTGATGGGTGGGGAGATGGATAGATGAATAAATAGATGGGTTGGGAAGATAGGTAGACAAATAGACAGATGTAGCTAGAAGGCCTGGTGGATAGGGTACGGAACTTGGCATCCGGAAGACCTAAATTAAAATCTGCCTCAGGTTCCTTCTCTATAAAACAGGGACAATAAGAGCTTTGTGAAGATAAAATCAGATAATATATGCAAAGTGCTTTGCAAATCTTAAGGTAAACTATGTAGACATTAATACTGAAGTACTAAGAATTTGCTACCAAGAATTCTCTCTTCTCCCCTCCTCCTCAACCCATCTCACTCCAAAGTCTTCCTCCCCTCTCTCTTCTTTCTCCCCTGTCTCATGCAATGAGGTGGCCCTTCTTGACTAGGCAAATGCTGTTCCATGCACAAGACATTCTGTCTTCTTAGCAGGTCGCCCCTTTATCATTCCCACTCTTTCACTGATCTTCAATCTCTCCCTGTCCACTGGTTGCTTCCCTTTTGTCCACAAACACACCCATGTCTGCTGACTTGACCCTCCATCCATTCCCAGTAACAATGGTCCTGTGTCTCTTTTGTCCTTTGTAACTAAATTCCTTGAGAAGGTCAGCTATGATCAAAGCTTCCCCTTCCTTTCTTTCTATCTTTTAAATTCTCTATATTTTGATTTCTAACCTTGTCATCCAACAGAATTAAACTCTCTCCAAAGTTAATGGGCAAATTCAGTGACCTTTTCTCAATCCTCATCCTTCTTGACCTTTCTGAAGCCTTTGAAACCATCATTCATCATCCTGTAGGTTTTTGTAACCCTTCCCTCTCCTGGTTTCCTCCCCCTGCTTGGACCACTCCTGTCTCCCTTGCTGGATTTTCACCCAAGTCACACCCATGCCTATAAGAGTTCCACAATGCTCCATCCTGGACCCACTTCTCTTTTCCTATCCTATCTCCAACCACCTACTGGACATCTCAAAACGGATGTTCCATAGACATCTTAAACTCAGCACATCCCAAACTGACCATTATCTCTTCCCCTAAACCCTCCTCTTTTCCTAGTTCCCCTATTTCTGTGGAGAACACCTTCCTTCTAGGCACATGGGCTCAAAAGCCAAGTCATCCTGATTCCTCACTCTCTTTCATAGCCTATATTCAATGTATTTGCCATATCCTGTAGATTCTACATCCTCACTATATTATATGCCTCCTTCCTTACTCTGATACTTCCAATCCCCTGGTGATCTGCTATTTTGTCACACCTAGATTACTGCCATGGCCTGTTGGTGGGTCTCCCTACCTCAAACTAGTACACACTATAGTCCATATATCATTTGGCTGTCAACTTAATATTCTTAAAGCATAAGTCTGACCATTTCTGTCTCTCTGTTTCTTTCTGTCTCTGTCTCTGTGTCTCTCTCTCTCTCTCTCACACACACACACACCACACACACACACACAAACATTCCCATTCAATACATTCCAGTGATTCTCTATCCCACTAGGATCAAATATAATACCTTCTGTCTTTTAAAGCCCTTCAAAATCTGGTACTTTTTTCAGCTAGATAGCACAGGGCATAGAGTTCTGAACCTGCAGTTAGGAAAACTTCAAATTCTACTTCAGACTAATTATGTATCCTTGGGCAAAGCACTTAATGCCCTGTTTGCCTCAGTTTCCTCAATTATAAATGGGAATAATAATAGGACCTATGTCCCAGAGTTGTTGTGAGGATTAAATGAGAAAATATTTACAAAACACTCAGTCCAGTGCCTTGAACTTAGGAGACATTATATAAATGTTAGCTATTGTTATTATACACTATAATATACTATATATATTATTATACACTATATAAATGTTAGCTATTATTATAGCTACCACTGCAACAAAAAACATCACTCAACCTTACGCACTGACTCTCCCCCTTTGTGTCCTCCTGCCCCACCTCCCACCCCAACATATACACCTTCAGAATCTGCATTTCAGTGATTCTGGCTTCCTTCCTGTTCCTCCCACAAGACTTCCAACTTTGAGTGTTTTCTCTGACTGTTCCTCATTTCTCCTTCTTCATCCTCTGCCTCCTGGCTCCACTGGCTTCCTTCAGGTCCCAGTTAAAACCCCATCTTCTACAGGAAATATTTATTTGTTTATTTATTTATTTATTTTTGGCTGAAGCAATTGGGATTAAGTGACTTGCCTAGAGTCACACAGCTAGGGAGTTTTAAGTGTGTGAGGCCAGATTTGAACTCAGGTCTTCTGGACTGGTGCTCTATCCACTGCATCACCTAGGTGCCTCTAGGAAATGTTCCTTAAATCTACCTCTCAATCCAACTCTATTAATTCTAGCCTCTCTTTATTATTTTCTATTTATCCTCTCTGTAATTTGTTTGGGTGTATGTTGTCTCTCCCATTATTAGACTTTCTTTTTGCCTTTCTTTGCCTTTTTATACTTTCTAGTATAAAGCATTTATTAGGCACTTACTATGTACCAGGCACTGTGCTAGGCTGTGAGGAGACTGAGCAAGCAAGAAACCTCCCCAAGCTTACAACCTAATGGAGGAAGATCACATGTAAAGGAGGTAGATGGGAAACCACTGAACTATTGTGCCTTCAACCTCCTTTTTAGGAGGGCAGAGACACAGAGCGCCAGGACAATACTTAGGACCAGAGATCACAGAATTAAGAGTTATAAGGGATCTCAGAAATGACGTAGTCCAAGCCTCTCATTTTTAGATGAGCAAACTGAGGCAGAAATGCAATAAGTGCAAGAGGCAGGATTTGAACTGCCATGCTGTGACTCCCAAACTGGGTGCTTTCAACTTTAGCAAGATTTAGTTTAGAGGTCACCTAATTTCCCCACTTAGAAAAGGGAAAAGGGAACCAGGAAAGTTAACATTCTTGACTCAATTTAATTATTCAGTTTTCAAAACCCAGGTCACCGTCCCCTAAGATCTTGATCAAGCCTTGATCACAGGCTTCCTGGATCATAAAGCCTTTGGGTTCTTCAAAAGCTCTGCAGGAAAGAGCTCCCAGAGACCTATCTGTTTATCCTGGACCTTTCTTCTGCCTCCAGCAGGGCCTTTCTGATTATTGCTCAACTTTGGACTTTGGTGATGAGAGGGGGTGGACTGGTGGTGGAGTCTTAGCTCCCAAATGATTTAATAAATGCATTACCCAGCTACTAGAGTGTATGGGACAGAAAACTAAAGAACAGATCTGTCGTCAGAGAAATTACAATAGAGTGAGATAAATGTACAATGGAGGTAAGGAAAATGGAGATGCAATATGGGAGGGGCAGAGACTTCAGAGGAGAGAGAATCACTTAGAGTTGAAGGGAGGGGAAGGAGGAATAGGGGTAGAAATCAGAGAAGTCTTCATGAAGGAAGTGAGCTTGGAAGAGAATTGGACCAGGAATCAGAAAACCTGAGCGTAAATTGGCTTATGAGCTGTGCAGCCTTATTATGTCATACAAATTTAGCCATGGTCATATTTAATATAACATATGATTGATATTACGATATTAATTATGTTATAACATATCTTGTGTTATTTTACTATAACATGTCATTATATAGTAACATAATATTATAATAAAGTTCCTCATCCATCAATGAAGATAACACTAGCTCCTGCATTCTGCTGGGAGAAACAAACAAAATACATAATTTGCAAACCTTTAAGTGTTTCATAAATGTTAGTTATTAGTTATTTTTATTGGCTGGGCCTGGAAGGATGGGTAAGCGTTTCAAAAGTCAGAGATTTAAAGAGAAGGCATTCTGTCTGGAGCAAGGGATATTATCCTGGTATTCATGAACTTGTTTTTTTTTCTCCTCTCTAATATTTTGATAGCTGTATTTCAATATCAACAACCCCCCCCCAGGAAGAGATAGATAGAAAGAGAAGTTCCATTTAAAATAACTTCAGGAAATGTGAAATACAGGGGAGTCTACCTGCCAATACATACCACAGGAATTATATGAACACTATTACAAACCACTCTTCACACAACTAAGATAAATGTTTACATTTGAAGAAATACTAATTGCTCATGGCTGGGCAGAGTCAATATAATAAAAATGACAATTATCATATATTATATTAATTGCAAATTAATGTGATAGAATTATATTGCCTTATTATATTGTTACTACATAATTGTATAGTATAGTAATATAGCACAAGATATTTTATAATAGAATTAATATCACAATATAAATTATATATTATATTAAATCTTAGTATTTATATGGCATAATTAACATAACATAGTAACATAATACAATCATTGTTATAATATTAATTAAAATATATCACATTGAAATATAGTTATGCCTAAAATTATTCAGTACCATACCAAACTACCAAATAATTATGTTAAAAAACTACAAAAAATTAATCACATAATTTATTTGGAAAAATAAAAGGTCAAGAATATCAAATCAGTGGGGAAAAAAAGTTAAAGAAGGTAGCCTAGTAGTACCAGATCTAAGACTATATTCCAAGTAGTAATCATCAAATCAATCTGAGTAAGAAACAGAATGATGGATCAATGGCATAGATTAGGCAAATGAGCCCAGTAAGTTAGTGGTGACCAAACAAGAAATAGAGGATCACAAGAAATAAAATGGATAATCTTGATTACATTAAGTTAAAATAATTTTGTACAAACAAAACCAATGCAGCCAAAATTAGAAGAAAAGCAGGCAACTAAGAAGAGAGTTTGCAGCAAAGGTCTCTGATAAAGGTTTCATTTTCCAAATACATTGGGAACTGTGCCAAATTTATAAAAATACAAGCCATTCCCCAATTGATAAATAGTCAAAGGAGGGGAATAGGCAGGTTTCAGAAGAAGAAGTAAAAGCTCTCAGTAGTCATGTGAAAAAAAAATGCTATTGGTTTCTTTTACAATCTTGGGTATTTAATTTTATGCTTTATCCTGAGAAGGGGTCTAGAGTCCCCAGACTACTACCCAAAGGGTCTATGATATATAAAAGGATAAGGATGACTGGTCTAGAAGGAAGTGGGACATCACATCAGGG
>JAJPUD010007379.1:65559-77238 GCA_023553655.1 Myrmecobius fasciatus | reverse complement strand
GAAAGTCAATTAAAACAAGTTGTGAAAGACAAGACCAAAATAAGAGATTCACAGAATACTGTGGAGGAGAGTCCATGCAATGCCAGGTTAGAAAACTTGGGATGTATTCAGCAGGCACTAGGGAATCACTGAACAGTTTTGAGGAGAGTGATGTGATCGGCAGAGTATTTTAGGAAGGTCAGTATGACAGCCTGCACAGGGTGCATTGGATGGAAAAGCAGGAGGTAGGGAGACTGACCAGTCAAGAAGCTAGACAAGGAGTGAGATCATAAGGATGATCTAGGGTGGTGGCCAAGGAGAGGCTGATTTGAGCAATTTTGCAGAGGCTGAGCCTACAGGACCTGATATCTTGGATGTGTGGGAGTTGGGGGAGCGTGTGAGCCTGGAAAAAGGGGGGGTCTCCTGAAGTCTCAAACCTGGGCAATTTGGAGGGGCACAGGCTGCTGTGGCTGATTAATGGGAGAGGAAGGCTGTCTGGACAGATGAAGCAGACTCCCCCTCAAGCTGCCCCTTCCATTCTGGCTTCCTGCTGAGGAGATGGCCATCAGCCAGCTGGGCCAAGCCTAGCTCAAGGGAGAACTGTCGTTGCTATGGGAACCAATTCTGGCAGGAGCTGTTCTGGGGACAAGCCCCCACCCACTGTGGTCAAATCAGAACATCTCAGATCACCAGGAGCCTCAACCTCCCTCCCAGGGATTTCACTTTCTCAGTCTCAGAGCATGAGTAATAAATAATAGTAATAGCTAGCCTTGCAAATTACTTTACTTATATTATCTCATTTTTATACTCACAACAACTTTGGGAGGTAAATGATACATCTATTGAAATTCCCATTTGACAGATGAGGAAATTGAGGCTGACAGAGGTTAAAAATGACTTGCTCAGATCACACAGTCACTATCTAAGGCAGGATTTAAATCCAGGTCTTCTGGATTACCATTCTAAGATTTTATCCATTGTACAATGAATGAGGACAAGATGGGATAAAAGGAGTGAAAGTATGGGGGGGGGTGTATGTATGTGTGTGTATGCATGCAAGTGAGACAGAGAGACAGAGACAGTCAGAGACAGAAACAGAGAGAAACAGAGAGAGACAGAGAGACAGTCAGAGAGAAAGACAGAATTAGAGACAGAGACAGAGAGACACAGAGAGACAGAGACAGTCAAAAACAGACAGACAGAGACAGAGACACAGAGACAGAGAGAGACAGAGTCAGAGACAAAGACAGAATTAGAAATAGCGACAGAGACAGAGACAGTTAGAGACAGAGACAGAATTAGAGACAGAGACAGAGACAGAGACAGAGACAGAGTTAGTGACAGAATCAGAGAGAGACAGAGTAAGAGACAGAGACAGAATTAGAGACAGAGACATAGAGACACAGAGAGACAGAGACACAGAGACAGACAGAGACATACAGACAGAGACAGTCAGAGACAGAGACAGAGACAGATAGAGAGACAGAGACAGTCAGAGACAGAGACAGAGTTAGTGACAGAGTCAGAGAGAGACAGAGTAAGAGACAGAGACAGAATTAGAGACAGAGATAGAGAGACAGAGACAAACAGAGACAGTCAGAGACAGAGACAGAGACAAAAATAGTTAGAGACAGAATTAGAGGCAGAGAAAGAAGATAGACAGAGACAGACAGAGACAGAGACAGTTAGTGACAGAGACAGAAAGACAGAGAGTCAGAGAGAGACAGAAAGACAGAGACAGAGACAGATAGACAGAGAGACACAGAGGAACAGAGACAGTCAGAGTCAGAGACAGAATAAGAGACAAAGACAGAGAGTCAGAGAGACAGAGACAGAGACAGAATTAGAGACAGAGACAGAGAGACACAGAGACAGAGATACAGAGGCAGAGAGAGGCTGACTTGGCTTCCTAATTCCCCTTAAAACTCACTTTAAGTTTTTTCTATGCCTCCAACTCACCAATGACTGCATTTATTTCTGTAATTTACATTATGAATAATACGTGTATAAGAGCTATGTAAAGAGGAACTGTGTAAAGTGGCCCCCAAAATCCTTGTTTCAGGGCAGCTAGCCTGTCGTTGGACTAAGAAGATATTAATGTACACGAGCACACGCACATATACACACACATATTTTAAACAAAAATAGCTAGCGCATCTACAGCCCTTGAAGGTTCACAAAATACTTTCCTAAGCACTACACATGTGTTATCTCGTTTGGTTATGCAATAGAGTTGGAAAGACATGAGTTCAGAGCCAGCTTCAGATACTTACTAACTGGGTGACTTTGGACAAGCAACTTGACCTCTGTTTACCTCAGTTTTTCCATCTGTACAATAGTGTCATAATAGCACCAGCATTGTGTGACTCAAATGAGATAATATTTTAAAAATTCTCTCTAAGCCTTAAAGCACAATGTAAATGCTAGTGTTAACCCTGAAGCTTTTACAACAAATATTTGCTTCCCAAAGGCATAATCAAAAATATATATAAAATGGGGCAGCTAGGTGGTGTAGTGGATAGAGTACCAGCCCTGAAGTCAGGAGGACCTGAGTTCAAATTTGGTCTCAGATACTTCCTAGCTGTGTGACCCTGGGCAAGTCACTTAACTCCAATTGCCTCAGCAAAAAAATTATATATAATATGCTTATATATATATAATTTTTATGCAAAATTACTGCCCCAACATAGATGACACATAACCCCCTCCTTGGACTATATCACTTGGCAGAGGAAGAGGGGTCAGGTTCACAGCTTAGCTCAGTTCCTATAGATCAGAATAGAGGCCTATCCTGGGCTCCAGTCCAAGCCCTCTGGCTTCTCTGGGTTTCCATGACAGGCTAATTGATTGTGATGAGGGTAGAATCCCAGATATTTGATAGGAGAAAGATAGAGAAGGAGAGAAAGCCTGAATTTTACTGACTAAGCTGCTCCCTGAGGCAAGCAGGGAGGAGCACTGAATATCTCGACCTTTTGATCTTAATTCAGTGTGTTGTTCTTTAAGTAGAATCCCACTTTTATTACAATCCTACAACTTGGGTTGTATTCAGCCTCTGGTTGAATCCTTTGCATTGATGAAACCATCCCAACCCCACAGTTACTATGTCCAATCAGAAAGGCAAGATATGATTCCAACCCCCTAGGTTATATTTCCCCTATCAAAAAACCTAACTAGCTAACTCCCTAAATCCTTTTTAGGGCTAATCTACCTTATAGAGTGGAGGGTTCATCAGGTGCTTGCCATGTCTTAATGGCTGGGTCTTCCTTAATGGATATGTCTTCCCCCTGGTTAATTGTGAGTTTTGCTAGGGAACTTGTCTTCCCTTTTGTTGATTGCTAAAACCCCTTTTCTTTGCTAAAACTCCATATAGATTTATTCTGCAGAGGACTTGGAGAAAGTCTCTTGATTTGGAAAAGATCTAAGCCCACAAATTCTTTGGAGATAGCTCCTAATATTGATCCATAACAAATATTTGTTGTAAAAGCATAATGATCCTTTTTGGGGGTCCAACAGCTTCTTACTCCAATATTTGGTGGCCCATATGGGGAGCCCTGGAATTTAATATATCTTGGGGGTTCAGCATCCCTATTATTCCCCATCATTTGGTGATGAACCCCAGCAATTGTCCATCCCTCCTACAAGCCTGACTCCAAGGTTGTCCTATGGGGATCTCCTGTAACTAAGAGGACAAGAGAAGGAACAACAAAGGAGAATCCTTCCCCTGTCATTGGTTCAGTTCAAGGCATACACAATGGATGCAACAGTAAAGAACTCAGTCAAAAGATGGTGGGGGAAAAATGACTTCATTTCACCCCTTTTAAAGGCACAAGCAACTGATCAAAGGAGACTCCCTCCACCCAAGCAGAAGAGGACACGACAGGCTCCATGTTGAACAAAGTGAGCATATTCAAAGACCATTTAGGACCAGTGCCATGGTACATCTGGGCAGTTTCGGACAAGCCTCGGCTATACTAGCAATTAATTCATTACTTATCTAAGTTGGACTATCTCCTCCTGAAGTGCAATATGCTTATGCTGCCTTGGTTTTGAGTCAGTGACAGAATTGGACCCTCTGGTCATAATTAATCAAACTCTCTCAGCCTTTATTTCCTCATCTGTAAAATGAGGATAATAATAGCACCCATAACCCAGGTTCTTGTGAGGTTAAAATGAGATGATATTTGTAAAGTGTTTTGTAAAACTTAAAAGTTCTATATAAATCCTAGTTATTATTATTAACTTTCTAAAAGGAGGTCAAGACCAGCCTGCATTGTACCAGTGCATTGTACCCAGAGAAGCCAGAGGATATTATAGGTTATGACCACAAGGACATCCATCCTGTCCTCCAAGGACAGTGGTAGAGAAACAGGTCAAATCCCATCGATTCCCCAGATGATTCAGGAGGAAGCTCCAAGACCCGTTCTCTTCCAACCCAATAGGAAGCTGCTAGTTCCAGACTTGCTGGAAAGAGAGTTCTGTACCCGCTCTTCAGAACTGTTAGAACTCTGACACTAAGTCTTTTGTCAGAAGTATGTCAGTCCCTCTAGTTTGAAATCTACTGATCTGTACAATCGATGGAAAAATGGAAGGTCAAGAATGGGTCCTCCTGTCCCCTAGGACAAAAGAAATCAAGTTCTACAAAAGAAGCATCTAGGTGCTCATATGACCCAAAATGGAAACCCTCCATCTTGGTCTAGATGAGAGATGCTAACGAGTTCCATGAAAGGGTGATCAATCGATTTTGAGATGAAAAGGGTCAGGGAACAAAATCTAGGAGAAAAAAGGAGAAAGGAAGGGATAAAGATGCTCTTCTAGGCTTGAATGCCTGAATCAAAGGCAACCTTGTGAAAGATGTCTTTCGACCCTTAACTCAAAAGCTGATCCCTGATCTTTCAGAGAAACACTTGAAACAGAGGAAAAAAGGATTTGAAGATACAACAGCTAACTGCTGGTCAGTCAGTCAATAAGCATTTATTAAGTACTTACTGTTTGTGGTAAATGCTGAATGGGAAAAAGAAGGTAAAGCAAATTGAAACAGTCTTAATAAGAATGGTTTTTGTCAATAATAATAATAATGTCTAGCATTTACAAAGTACCTACTATGTGCAGATACTGTGCTATGCACTTTGCAAATAAATGAGAATTTGATCCTCACAACAATCCTGGGAGATAAGTGCTATTATTATCTCCATTTTGTTTTTGAGGAAGTTGAGGCAAATGAAGTTAAATGACTTTCACTCAGCTAGCAAATGTCTGAGACCAACTTTGAGTTCAGGTCTTTCTGACTCAGATACTGCACCAACTAGTTGCCTCTAAGTATAGATAAGAATCACTTTGCACTATTTCTATTTGTACTATTGGGCAAAAATTAAAAAAGAAAAAAAGGAAAATACTGAAAAGTATTTTTTTATGGAGAGAGGGGAAAGACCAGCATGTACACACACATACATATGGAGCCCAGGTGGGAGCTTTCCAGGATGGCATTGGGCATGGGCAGTAGGACAGCCAACATTTTTTTTTTTACTCTCTGGGTTCTGATCTTCTTTATCTCTCCATTCCTTTGACCAAAGATCTACACCAGGCCCTTATGACCTCTTCCCTGGACTATTGTGCTGGCCTCCTAATTGGCCTTCCACATTCTAGTTTCTCCTCATCTCCAACCTATTCTCCATACAACTGCCAAATGACTGGTTTAAGAGACCACAAGGGCTCCCTATTACCTCTGGGACAGAGAACACACACTTTTGTGTTTCTTTCCCAATCTGGTTCCAATCCACCTTTCCAGACAGAACTTAAGGATAAAGTGAGGACTGAGGATTACTTTCCTGAGCGAGCACCCCAGGGATACTCTTTGGCAGGTATCCCATTTTAGAGATGAGGAAAATTGAGGTGTGGTGATGTTTGGAGCCAGCTGATCAGAAGGTAGCAAGTCCATAACTTGGATTTGACCTTACAAAGCACTTTATTTTATAATTTTCTAAAACCCTTAAATTGTAATGTATTTTATAATTACTTATATTTGTCCCTTAACCTCAAAATATGTAAGCTGCATGAAGGTACAGACCATGCTTCATGTGAACTCTATATATCAGATGAAATAATGTGTAATAATAATAATAAAATATCCATGGCACATATGAGGTCCCTAATAAATGCTTATTTTGCCCTATCTCTATAGTTCACTCAGTGAACACTGCGTGGATGTTTGCTGTATTTTCCCCTAGTAGTCACTGACTAGTTTCTTTTGTGACTCATTGGGTTTCAATGTGTGGGGGCAGTCCCTTCTCAGGGACTTCCTTGTTCCTGGGAAAGGGGCAGACCTTCTCAGGACAAGTGCCAGTTCCAATACCAATCATGGAGCATCCCTCACCATTATCCTATCATGGACCCTTGCCAGGCAAGTTCTATGGATTAAATGAATGGGAAGCTGTATGCTGTAAAGCAGGAGTGAGACCCAGAATAAAGAGTGCAAGTTCACAAAGATTGCATAAGCTTGAAGTTGAGCAAAGAAGGGGAAGACCCAGTGAAAGGATATTAAATAGCCTTATTATATTCCAGTCTCCTCCTCCATCTTCCTGGAGATAGCATTGTGACTGAGAGGTCACTCAGGGTTCTTGAAGCTAATGCCAGGTTAGCAAGTTCTGGCAGCGCCTGCTGGGCTGGAAATTCTTCAGGGGCAAACTTGAGGATGGCCATTCCTGTCTGAGGAACAGCCTGCTTCAGTTCAGAGAGATTCTCTTCCAGGTTGGCCATAAAGGGATGATTTTTCAGCTGCTAGGATTCATGTTAAAGGTACTGCAGTTGTCATCTGTGTGGGTGGAAGAACACAGATAGATACTCAAATAAAACAGTTTGGGTATAACAATTAATTAACAATAAATCCTTTTTGGCAGCTTAAAAAAAACCCTCCAAACTTAAACATGAAGAATAAGAGTATTTCCATATAATTGGAGAACAGAAGGAAATTTATACATGAAACTCCAAATCTGTATGTAGAGCTTGCTTTTCCCTTAAAGTATATATTAAATTTCTCACCTAACTTTCAAAGCTATCCTGCTTCTCTGGTGTTCTTTCTGACCTTCTATCTTCTTTTCTTTCTTTTTTTTCTGAGCTCTTTTTCTATCCCCCCCCCTCTCTCTGCCATCCAACCAAAAAGAAACAAAAACTATGTAACAAATATGCACAATCAGCAAAACAAACTCCCACCTCCAACATTTCTAAAAATGTATTCCTCTTTCTACATCCTGAATCTATCACTGTTCTGTCAGGATATGGAGATCATTTTTCCTCATCTGTCTTCTGGAATTGTAGATGTTCATTACATTAATGAGATAAATTCAAAGTTATCTTTCTTCATGTTGTTTTTGTGAGTTAATGATATTAATAAATAATAATATGAATAGTATAAATTATCCTCCTGGTTCTGCTCACTTCACTCTGTATCAGTTCATACAAGTCTTTCCAGGCTTCTCTGAAACCATTCCCTTCATCATTTCTTACAGCACAACAGAATTCCTTTATATTTTTATGCCATAATTTGCCCAATCACTACCCAATTGATGTATACCCCCTTAGTTTCCAGGCTACTATGAAAGAAGCAGCTGTAAACATTCTCATACATATGGGTCCTTTTCCTCTTTTAAAAAAAGTCTCGGGGCAGCTAGTTAGTGTAGTGGATAAAGCACCAGCCCTGACCTCAGGAGGACCTGAATTCAAATCTGGCTTCAGACACTTAACACTTCCTGGCTGTGTGACCTTGATCAAGTCACTTAACCCCCAATTGCCCCAGCAAAAAAAAATCTTTTTAGGGATACAATACCTTGCAGTGGTAGTAGTAGTGGTAGGTCAGATATAGTTCAGGAACTTAGTGTTCATAGCTCCAAATTGCTTTCCAGAATGACTGACTTGGATCACAACAGTACATTAATGCATTTGTTTTTCCATTGCCTCACCAGCATTTTTTATTTTCTGTCATCTTTGCTGATCTAATGGGTATGAAGTAAAACTTCAGTGTTGGTTTAATTTATATTTCTCTGTTAGTGACTTGGAACATTTTTTTTAAATGTTGATAGTGTAGCAGGTAAGAAATAAAATGATGGAGGAAACAGAGGTTCAATCTTCCAAGCATATTGATTAGTGACTTTCCAAATTGGGAGGGGGAGAACCAACAGGTATAATTCTCTGAAATGAGGAAAGGAAGTGTTCCATTCTCCAAAAGTGTCTGTAAACAATCAAGGGCATGTGGAAATAATAACCGATTAACTAATATAGGGCCAGTTTTTAGATAAAGATATATGGGTTGTTTTGAGATGTATAATTGTGAGAAAACTCCTATCATCAGTCTTGGACCTGACTGGGTTTCTGGTCAGCATCACTGAGTTCCTTAGTTACGGGTTTCTAAGCAGCACGTAAAAGTGGTCCACCTTCCTAGACACACAGTGCAATAAATTTTCTCCCCAATTTCTATAACTGAATAGTTTTTTCATGAGACAGAAATTGAACTAAGCCCATAATTGAATAGAAAGGGAAGTGAGCTAGATCCAGAATTAAGTCACAAGATGGAGTCAGTGTGGTTCCCTCAATTCCCAATACAACTTTCTGTTCTAATCCCCTCAATTCCCTCAATAGCTTGGATTTCTTCCCACCTACTGATTACTTGTCAGGACCAACAGGCCAGCAAACACTCCTAACTTTGGATTCTAGAAGCAAGACTTCTAAGACTCATCAAATCTTAGACATATTGATTATAATTGTTTTTTATTGAATTGGATGCTCTTTATGAAACTAAAATACTGATAAATTAGAATAGCTGCTGAGGGACTTGTATAGCTATTGACTGAGTGATGGTCTAGTGTATTGATTGAGTGATTAAATATGGAGTGGAATGACCTAGTTTTCAATCTCAGCTCTGCTATTTACTACTTGTATTGACATTTGGCCAGTCACCTACCCTCACTTTTCTCATCTGTCTAAAACAGAACCTTCATTAGCTTTTCCCCAAACACATGTCTCTCTACAGAATTTGTCTGTTTTTGTTTTGGGTACCAACCATAATTCCAGAGGATTCATAATGAAACAGGATACCCACTTCCTGTTAGGGAAGTGATAGACTCAAGAGTAGAGATGGAGGTAATATTTTTTTTTTTTGGACTTGTCCAAGGCAGAAATTTATTTTGCTTGATTATACATATGTGCAACAGGGTTTTTTCTTTCTTTCTCAATTAGAGAAGGGGGGAAGTGAGGAGAGAAAGTATATCTCTCTTTGGGGAAAAATTAGTTATAAAAAAAGATACCTCACATAAATGTAGGACATGCATATATAATAACATTTGACCTATTTTCCAATAGTCTAACAGCAGACTGTAGTATAGAAAAACTTTTTATCATGGCTTTTACGGGACTCCAGTGAGATAATATATTTAGATCTAAAGATTTCTGAGCTTCCACCATGTTGTCTTACTAAGCTAAACCAAATCATCACAAATTCAAAGCAAAAGCATTTAATAAAATCAAATAACGGGCAATATTTAGAAATGAAATCTGGTGTCAGATTTCTCTGACCCTTATTTCCAGTGACTGCTATTTGTGCTTCTGCTTTTTGGTCTCTAGGGGAGCACTAGGCTCGCTCCCAACTATCCGCTCAATCTCCCAGCCCAGTGAAGAGGGTTATCTCAACAGCTCCTTAGTTCCCTCACTCAGTTGTCTGCTTTCCAGCTTGGAACCTGAATTTTTTTTTTTTTTTTTTTTGCTCACTTAGCTCCCAGACTTTGATTGCTCCTTATTCAGTCTCTCTTGGCTACTTTCCTTTTATCTCTTCTTCCCTTCCCCTCCCCCTTCTTCCTTTCATCCATCAGTGAGATTTCAATTGTCCTTTTCAAACTGGGGACAGTGAAAGATAGTGTCTTGTGTAACTGCTTTTGGAGGATGTGGTTCCCCAGAGAAAGTAAATCACAAGATGGAGTCGGTGTGGTTCACTCAATTTCCAATACAACTTTCTGTTTTAATCCCCGCAATTCCCTCAATGGCTGGGATTTCTTCCCACTTTATGATTGCTTGTCAGGACCAACAGGCCAGCAAACACTGGTAACTTTGGATTCTAGAAGCAAAATCTCGAAGACTCCCAATAAAAATTTTAAACATATTGAGATGAAGGCCATCCGCTAAGTCAGTCTAGTGATACTTGGGTATATCATTTTTTCCCTAGATATACCTAAGACACATAGTTCTTGCTTTATAAGCAGACCATTCAGCAGATCTCTACATAAACTGATTTTTAACCGATTTGAATTTGCAAAAGACTAGATGAAGGAGGGAGGGAGAGAAGGGAAGAAAGAAAGGGGCTTCATATAGCTCAAGTAAACATGGGAGCCCCTGACAAAGAGGCCAGACCAGGAAGGGTCAACTCTGTGGGAGCCTGGCCAAATAGAGAGGGGGAAGGTCTCAGGGGGGACCCTGACCTGGACACAGACAGGGGATGGCAGGGGCTGGAGACAAACATCAAAGGAATATTGGGCCCAGACCCAAGGGTGGATGGATGGAATGGGAAAAGATCCCTTGGGCAAAGGTCTCCTCTGTCTGCATAGGAGGTCCCAAGCTAAGGCCTCCTCTCCGATTTGTATCTGCTTTATCTTTGCACATTCAGTTCTTCTGCTTGCACTTGGAGGATTTTTTTTTAGGATTTTATTTTTGGTGATGGTGAGGGCAGAAGAAGGGAAAGAAAGCAGGGTACTGTATAATAAAGTTAACCTAAGTTTTCTTTTGGAATACCCATTTCTTTCATATTCTTTACCAAAAAGTTAAATTCACATAATGTGAATTTATGTAAAACAAAAACTATCTGAAAAGTACTAGAAGAAAAGAAGAAAAAGGGAGCAATTTATGGCTATTTGACTGGACAACTTAATCAACAGATGCTAGATCCCCCCCCAACCCCCATTCTCAAAAGTTACAGTTACTGAAGACCCAATAAAGGAATTTGGGAGTGGGTGGGCTGGTATGGTAGAGGGATGTTTCAGGGTCATTCATGCTGAGTCACAGTGGTAAAAATGAGAACCATAGCCAGGAGAGAATGAATCATAACTGGCCTGGAGCTATCCTCAAGTGGATGATCCAGAATGGAACTCACCAATGAGAAGAAAGAGCCACCATGACAGAGGGCTCTTGTAGGGTGATAAGGTAGTTGAATCATGGTGGCAAAATCTAGAGAAAGTTAGAAACATAGGCAAGAAGAGAATGATCTGGGGCTCTTTTCTCCATTTGTGATGGAAATGATGTGTTGGGACTCCTCCATGAAATTGGTCCCCTCACAATGGGTGCAAGGTCCTGGAATTTTTCCACTGGAGTCTTTGAGGAGATGGTAGTAGAAGCGATGGTGGTCTGACTCATTTGAATCATGCTGTTCTCTCTTGCTACTTCAATTAAGTCACTTTACTTTGCTTGCAAATAACTTGAGGGATATTGAATATCAACTCCTATAGCTACACAAAACCAGAAGAATAACATTGTCTCACATTTCTACAGTGATTCAAGTTTTATAAAGTGCTTTATTCCCAACTCAATAAAGTCCTATTGCATCTAAAATCCTACCTTTTCTAAGAAAAGTCTTTCTTGATCCATCCTAATGCTAGTGCATTATTCCTTCCTTCCTTCCTTCCTTCCTTCCTTCCTTCCTTCCTTCCTTCCTTCCTTCCTTCCTTCCTT
>JAJPUD010007379.1:38380-55914 GCA_023553655.1 Myrmecobius fasciatus | reverse complement strand
GACAGAGAGAAAAGGAGAGGGACAGAGGGAGAAGGGTGGGAGAGAGACGGACAGAAATACAAATATACATACATATATATATATATATATATATTTTTTCATTTCCTGGGACTGGCTGCTGGCAGACACACACACACATATACCCACCCACCCATCCACAGATATATATATATAGATATAGATATAGATATATTTTTTCATTTCCTGGGACTGGTTGCTGGCAGATATATATTCTTTCATTTCCTGGGATCCAGTTTTCCCATCCTGTTTTTTGAGAACATCTCTAATCCCTCATTAACAAATTCACTTGGAAGTGGGGGGAAAAACAATATTCTTTTCACCATTACTCCTCCCCAGCCCCTTTAAAACAATTTTGGGGCTATTTTTCTCTCCAAACAAACCCAAATGAAGTAAAAGAAGAAGAAAATCTAAAGGCAAAAATTTACAAAATTATGTAAAAAAGGAATTGTGAACCTTTATGATTTTTGCTGTCACTTATTGATAGGAGTGGTGATAAAGGGGAGGAAGGAGGAAGGTCCTTAGTGGTGATGGTTCTAACAATCCCAGTGCCCCTTCCACATCACTACTCTATTAGAAGTACCCTACAAAGTACATTCTTAGTATCTTTCCTCTGTTACAATTTTCGAAGTTTCCAAAAGTACCTTTGTAAAAGTAGATTGGAACTTGAAATCCATGGAAACTGTGACATGCTGATGAGGTTCCCAGATCTTCCCAAAATGCAATTTTAAGCAGCAACATATTGGCAGCAGGGACCTGAGTTCTGAGTGTGGGGAGCAGGGGAAGTATAAGAATACTAACACAAACAATAATAATAAATTGCTGCCTTTATAGAGCATTTTACAGTTTGCTAAGTGCTTTACAAATATTAACTCATTTGATCCCCACAAGAATTCTGAGAGCTAGATTGCCATTGTCTCTATTTTGTCTTTCATTTTTTAAAGTTGATGCCACAGATGAGTCCATGGGGTTTCTTGGCAAAGATATTGGAATGGTTCAGATGAGGAACTGAGGCAAACAGGTAAAGTGACTTTCCCAGAAGTAATATTTGAGGCCAAATTTGAACTAGGTTCCAGGCCCAAGACTCTAGTTACTGTACCATGTAGCTAAGAAGAAGGGAAGAACTGCATATATGGGTTAAATTTGTGTGTAAGGGGGCAGCTAGATGGTTCAAGTGAATAGAGCCCTGGTCCTGGAGTTAGGAGAACCCCAGACACTTAGTAAATATTACCTGTGTGACCCTGTGACCCTGAGACTCTTAAGTCTGATTGCCTAAAAGGAAAGAAAAAGAACTTACATGTCAGAAAGGAACAGTTTTGCAAAATACATTAATTATTATTATTATTTTTATTTTGGTAAAAAAAAGAAGGGAGTGGTGATTGGAGCAGTGTAGGGCAGTGGTGAATAAGCTGCATTTGGAGAGAAAAGACTGGGTCCACATTGTGGGCAAGTCACCTGACCTCCTCCTGCTGTTCTTATCTGCAACATAAGATTGGACAAGATGACTTTTTGAACCCTCTGCAAACTCTAAATGTATTGTCTTGTGATTTTTGTATTTCATCTTCCCAGCTCATTCTCTGTTGTCTGTGCTTGATTCGGTGAATTCCTGTCTAGCTTTCTCAGGGAATCTAGCACCTGGATAGGTGAGGTGGGGTGGCATGTTGGGTAGCATCTTCTGATCCTTACTAGCTAGGTGGTCCTGGACAGATCCCTCTTACAGCTCAGACTCCTCCTTTCTCAATCACCTCTCTCATCCCCCACATGTAGAATTTTTCTGTAATATCTGTCACATACATTGCCTTCTCCTACTCACCTAACCCTTTTTGCCCCTTGCCTGGACTATTACGGAAGCCTTTTAATTGAGCTCCCTGCTTTATGGCTCTTCGTATCATCCTCTACGTGGTTGTTGGGGACTTTTCCTAAAGTACAGGCCTGATTGAGGGCAGGTAGGTGGCACTATACTGGATAGTGTGCCAGGCCTGGAATCAGGAAGGCTCACCTTTCTGAGTTCAAATCTGGCCTCGGATACTTCCTAGCTCTGTGACCTTGGGTGAGTCACTTGACCCCATTTGCCTCAGTATCCTCATCTGTAAAATGATCTGGAAAAGGAAATGGCAAAGCACTCCAGTATCTCTGCCAAATGGGGTAATGAAGAGTCAAACACCACTTATTGATCAAGCAACAACAAATAGGTCTGATCATGTGACTTCCCATCCTACCTACTCCCTCTTCTCAGTTCAGTAAATTTCAGGCCCTCTATTACTACTTTTTTTTTTTTTTTTTTGCTGAGGCAATTGGGGTCAAGTGACTTGCCTAGGGTCACACAGCTAGGAAGTGTTAAGTGTCTGAGGCCAGATTTGAACTCAGGTCCTCCTGACTTAAGGGCTGTTATTCTTCTTACTTCTAAGATCAGAAATAAAGACTTCTGTTTTGCATTGAAAGCTTGTCAAAATCTGGTCCCTTCCTATTTTTCCAGTCTTCTGTTGCTGTTGCTATCGGTGAGGCAATCAAAGATTAAGTGACTTGCCCAGGACCACATAGCTAGTGCATGTCTGAAGCTGGATTTGAATTCAGATCCTTCTGACTTAAGAGTCTGTGCTCTATCTGTTGCACCAACTAGCTGACTGCTTTTCCCACTCTTATTTCCTTTTACAGTACTGCCATCTTGGCCCATTTGCTTCAAATGCTATGTCTCTATGACTTTCTCGACCCCTGAAATGCTTTCATCTTTAAACCCTGACTTGTACTTCCTGGCTTCCTTTAAGATTAGTTCAGACCTGTGGCAAACTGATTCTGTTCTGAGTGGTTTAAGTAGGGAAAGAGAAGGAAAGCTAAAAAGAATACATTAATGTAGAAAGGTGAGAGAAGGGGGTGGAACTTGCTGTTTGCAATTTATCTAAGTATACAAGAAGAACAAATTAAAGACAGCAGTAGTGTAAAGAAAATTGGCAAAGACTCAGGAACTCTGATCAATGCAAAGACCTCCTTGTGTTTTGGGAGAGCCAAATGAATGATGAAGCCAGGAGACTTGGCCAATGTGGGAGCTTGTTTTGCTAGACTCTGCTTATCTATTACCAAAAGTTTTATTTCCTTTTGGTAGGTTGTTGGGAGGTTGAGCAGTAGTGATCACAAATAAAAGACTATTGAAACTGTTTTTTTTTTTTTTTTTTTTTAATGGATGCAAGAGAACAGAAGGAAGTTGAGAAAGAATTAGACAGGATGACTTATTATATACTTTATTTTATTTGTTTACTTTTGCTGAGACATTTGGGGCTAAGTGACTTGCCCAAGGTCACACAGCTAGGACGTGTTACGTGTCTGAGGTCAGATTTGAACTCTGGTCCTCCTGACTTTAGGGCTGATGCTCTATCCACTGCATCAACTATCTGCCCCTATTATATACTTTAGAAAAGCAAGTAACATGACCAGAGATCTGTGGCTTCACATATAACTTCTGGGTCCTGCTGTGTATTTGGAAATGCTCTCCTTCACCCCCCCCCCTTTTTTTTGATGTTTAAGTTCAGAATAAAAATGTCAAATGAAAAAAGACAGTTTAAAAAGGGCAGAAGCCTTTCCCTGTCCCCCAAGCTGCCAGGGCCTTTCCTTAAAGAGTGCCTTCCATCTATCTCATATTTACTGATTTATGTATATGTTGTCTTCCCCCATTAAGATTGGGCTCTTTTGCATTTTGTTTTAGTTTTCCCAGAGCTTAGCCCAGTGAGTAGCACAAAGTAGACACTTTATAATTGCTTGTGGATTGCTTGGTTTTAAATCATGAATAATCGTTTCCGTTGTATCTCTCCTGGGGCTGTTATAGAAGAATCAATGAAATATTTCTTTGTAGATTTTCAAGCACTTTATAAATGTTTTAAATTTATTGTTATTTATTGATTCAGACATGTTGTAAGAGTATTTTGAAAAGCTGAGAAGTATCATTATCATTAGATTATTATCTACTGCTACTATTATTACTACTATTACTGTAGCTTACTACTTTCATTACTGATCTTGCTATTATTATTAGTAATACATGAGCAGCCAAGCGTGCCAAGAATTGTTTAGTATACCCTCAGTGATATACTTATTAATGATGCTGTTGCAAGATATAGATAATAATAAAGACAGTCCTCAGGGGCTTGGACAAATGTCAGTGAGCTTTAACAAGGGTTATAAAACTCCCTCTAAATGTTAAGTACTCCCCCTGAATTTGAATTAGAGTAAGGCTGACTATGGAGACTGGATTCTAGGTGAGTTATATGGGATCAAATTGCTTAGATTCCTTGGCCTAGAGCTCCTCTTGGCCCTGCGACATGATTTGCTGGGAAACTTCCTTTGGCTCAGCCAAGAGCAGGGATTGGGACAGACTTGCCCAGGCAGAACAAGTTACCTTTCTTGGCTCTTGGCTTTGTTTATTTTTCTTACTTGATGGAAAGAAAGCAGAGTCACTTTCTAGAGGTCTCTTGATCTAGAGGAAATCTGTCTTTATTCAAATTAGGTGAATGATAAATCTCCTGAAATGTATTTGAATTCATGCTACTCTAAAGTTATAATTATGCAAAACATGATAGTTGATTCTAGTCCAATAGAAATATGCCGTGCTCATTCAAATAATGGGAGATTTTAGGGGATTCATTATCTCTGTTACTTGGGACTTATATGTAAAATCAGACATAAAGGCAGAATTCTTCATCTAGCTACCTATCTATTTTTAACATTTATTAACTTTTTAAAAATTCTGCATTCTCTCCCTCCTGCTCATTCATTATCACTTATGCATGTGAAATTTTGCAAAGCATTTCCATATTAGCCATGTTGTAAAAACAAAACAAAACAAAAACAAACAATAAAAAGTAAAAAACATAAAGAAAGTAGAAAAATATGCTTCAATTTGTACACAGAGTTTATCAGTTCTCTCTCCAGAGAGAATTCTCACAGATCATTGCCTTGATCAGAATAGCTAAGTCTTTCACAGATGATCATCTGTTGTACAATATGACTGTTACCGAGGACAATGTTTTCCGGATTCTGCTCACTTCATTTGTATCAGTTTTATGTAAGTTCTAAGTTTTTCTGAAAGCATCCTACTCGTGATTTCTTAGAGCACAATGATATTCCAGCACAGTCATAGACCCAAACTTGATGTTCAGCCATTTCCCAACTGATGGACATGATGGGCATCTCCTTGATTTTCAATTCTTTGGTACCACCAAAAAAGCTGCTACAAATATTTGCATTACATGTAAATCCTTTTTATTTGCTCTCTTTGGGGTATGGGCCTAGTAGTGCTATTGTTGAGTCAAAGGATATGCACAGTTTTATAACCCTTTGGGCATAGTTACAAGTTGTTCTCCAGAATGGTTGGACCAATTCACAACTCCACCAACATTGCATTAGTGTCCCCTTTTTTCCTCATTCATGAAAGCAGAATTCTTGCAATTAATTGTCCTCTTTGGAGAGTAAATCTATAAGCAAATACCTATTTTGACTTGAGACTTCACACTGAGCCAAGAAAATTCCTATGGGATAGGGCCCAGCATTTCTGGACTAGTGACAGATCACATTATTTGGATGGTCTAGAGAGAGGAAAAAAAAGTTCTTAGCCCCTGAAAAGTGCTCAGGGGCAAATATTTTATAGGACAGTGAATCACAACTAGTTTTGTTTATAGAATTTCTTAATGTTCTTTGAGAAAATTTAAGATACCCTAGAGCATTGTGAAATCAAAGTTGGGAGTTCTGGGTCAGAATTTTCTCCAGAAGGGGAAAACCAGGGCCATTAAGAAAAGACCTGCTATTATTGTGGGGTTTGGCAAAACTGAAAAGAGGCTGGATTTTTTTTTTTAAGAAATACAAAACTTTACCCCCTAAAAAAGAAAAAAAAAGCCAGCCTACATCCCAAGTAATGAGTTTGTCTTTTGACTTAAATATTAAGTTAAAACCAGAGTTGGTTCATTATGAAGGACTTGTTCTTTGTAAGATAAAGCAGCAAACTTAAATATTTTGCCTAGGACTCTATTTGAATGCATCTTATCAGTTGTAGGCAATAGAAAGAATATGCAAAGTACTCAAGTTCTGTAATTCTCTCCCCCTCTCTCTTTTTAATCTGAGGCAATTGGGGTTAAGTGACTTGCCCAAGATCACACAGCTTGTAAATGTTAGGTTTCTGAGGCCACATTTGAATTCAGGTCTTCCTGAACTTCAGGGCCAGTGCTCTAAGTTCTGTAATTCTTTTACAAAATTTTTATAAATCTAGCACTCACAGGAGATACTAATTACAAAAAAAGGTATTGTAATTATCCAACTAAAATTTGATTTACCTCTTAAAATTTATAGTTACATTAAATAGGAAAATAATATTATAAAATACATTAAAAAAGAAGAAACAAATCTGATCAGACTCTTCCTCTGTATCTGAGTCTGTTTTCTTAACAATGAAATTAAGATAATAATCTTTTCCCTTTTCCACCTAAGTTGCCTTCATATTTTAGCTTGACTAGAAGATGGCTTTGGGTTCTTAGAATGTAGACAGTGGATTTCAGGGGGCCTTTCTTTATATCTAAAGAAATTAGCACTTACTATGCTTGTAGAGTGGGTGACTGATCCAGATGGAAAGGCTTCACTCATGACTCATGTGATTTGAGGGTCGAACTCACTCAGATAGGAGGAGTCCATCACCAAATTAGCCCCAGGTTGGGAGGTGGTGACTGCTTTGAACTGAGCAACCCCTGAAGCTCATCTGCCAAGTTGGGGAGGAAATTATTAAGAGGATGTACTAATCCAGCCAGTGAGGTCTCTCATGGATGGAGACGTGAAGGAATCTCTGCTTTGCCCACATCACAGGGTGATCGTGAGGAACAACTGAGGTCACAAAGGTAAAGCCATTTGGAAATAATGTGGGTGAAAGATGGGGATGCTTTCATCACGATGTTGAATTTTTAGTTTGTGTTGGAGAGCACAAAGGATGTCTTTCTTGGACAGAGTGGGGATGGGTATCCAGCAGGAGAGGAGAAAGGGAGAGAACTAGAAGGAGGTAGAGGGAACAGATGCAAAATATTACCTTGATTGGATTCAGTCTAGAAGCTTTTATTTTATTTTATTTTTTTGGTCTTTTTTTTTCTTTATTAAAGCTTTTTATTTGCAAAACATATGTATGGGTAATTCTTCAACACTGACCCTTACAAAGCTTTTTTCCCCTAGTCCCCTCCCCTCCCCTAGATGGCAGGAAGTCCACTACATGTTCATTTTGTTAAAATACTTGACAATTCGAATATATGTATACATATTAGAAGCTTTTATTAAACACCTACTATGTGCCAGTCTCTGTGCTAATAGAAGGGGATACAAAGAAAAACAAAAGACAGTGTTTACCCTCATGAACTCCCAGTGTAATAAGCAGACAACATAAGCGACAATTCCTTACAAACAAGATACATATACAGGAAAAATTGGAGATAATGAATAGAGGGAAGACATTAGACTGAAGGGGAATTGGGAAAGAAGGTTAGATTTTAGTTGGGATCTGAAGGAAGCTGGGGAATATGGGAGATAGAGATAAGGAGAGAAAGCATTCCAGGCATGAGGGACAAACAGGGAAAATGCCCAGAGCTGAAATGGAGGGTCTTGTGCCAGATCACCAGTGCCATTTTTTTTTTTTTTGCATTTTTGCCTATGTTGGGGGAGGAAGATGTTCAGAGTGTAAAAACCTGGAAAGATAGAAAAGGGAGGTTGTGAAAGACTTTTGAGTGCTAATTAGAGGACTTTATATTTGATCCTGGAGGTGATAGGGAGTCATTGGAGTTTGAGCGTGTGTTTAACTGTTTTCGTATTTTAAGGCTCTGTTATTTGATGCAGACAATTCCTTCATCTTTGCAGATTATAACCCCTCTACTTTTAATTTACTCTGAATTCATCGGTAAGGGGTAGTTAGATGGCACAGCATATTGCATACTGGACTCAAAGTCAGGAAGACTCGTCTCCAAATCTGGACTCAGGCACCAGCTGTGTGTCCAAGGCAGGTCATTTACTCCTGTTTACCTCAGTATCCTCATCTGTAAAAAGAGCTGGAGAAGGAAATAGAAAATCACTTCAATGTCCCTACTAAGAAAATCCCAAACAAGATCACAATTCAGCAATAACAGTTTATTGCCAAAGTCCTCTGCACAAGGTTGCCTTGGCAATGAAGGTAGAAGTGTGGGATTAGGACTCACCACCCTCTATGGCTCCCAGCTTCCCGGGGTCACCTTTTCCTGTCTCTAAGGTTGGGCCTAGTGGGTCTTGCTGCTGTGTGGTTCCTTCCCCAGACTCTCCTTCCAAAGCGAGAGGCTTGTGTTGTGGATTCTCCCACTTGATGTCTGGTCCCGAGCTTCCTTGTCTCTCCGAAGTGCTTCACTAGCTCACTTTGGGATTCCCTGGAATGATAGCAGCAAGATACAGGAAAACCCCTTCATGATCACGTTACAGCTGCTTTTCTCTGTCACTCTCCTGTATGAATAGTGTGTCCCGGCTCGACTCCTTAGCATCTTCCTTAGGTACCTTGTCCTTCAGGAAGCCTGGCCATTAGTCTGGGAGCTCTGTGAGGATACTTTTTGCCTCTGTATCCTTATTGCTTAGCGCAGAATTATTGTTCAGTCATTTTTCAGTTGTGTCTGACTTTCTGTGATCCCATTTGGGGATTTCTTGGCAAAGATACTGGAGTGGTTGACCATTTCCTTCTCCAGATCATTTTACAGATGAGGAAACTGAGGCAGACAGTTAAGTGACTTGTCCAGGGTCACACAGACAATAAGCCTGAGGCTGGATTTGATGATGTCTTCCTGACTCCAGCCCCAGGCACTTGAAGCACTATGGTGCCATCTAGCTGCACCATTTAGTGCATTTGTTTTGATTGGCTGACTGATCTGATCTTCCTACTCGTTAATTTCATCTCCTTAAACTATCTTGTATCTGCTTATTTGTTTATAACTTATAACAACTTGTTGAAACTTACAGCCACTTATATCCCAAAGAAATCATAAAGGAAGGAAAGGGCCCCACATGTGTAAGAATGTTTGTGGCAGCCCTTTTTGTAGTGGCTAGAAACTGGAAATTGAATAGATGCCCTTCAATTGGAGAATGGCTGAATAAATTATGGTATATGAATATAGTGGAATATTATTGTTCTGTAAGAAATGACCAGCAGGACGATTTCAGAGAGGCCTGGAGAGACTTGCATGAACTGATGCTGAGTGAAATGAGCAGAACCAGGAGATCATACACAGCAACAGTACTATATGATGATCAATCTTGATGGACATGGCTCTCTTCAACAATGAAATGTTTCAAACCAGTTCCAATTGTTCACTGAAGAAAGCCATATACACCCAGAGAGAGGGATGTGAAATGTGGACCACAACATGACATTCTCATACTCCTTGATTGGTGTTTGCTTACAGTGTGTTTCCTTTATCTGATATATCTTTTGTGTAGATAAGATTTTTCTTGCACAACAATGATAAGTTTGGAAATATGTATACATATATTCGATTTCTTAAGTATTCTAACATAATTATCATGTAGTGGATATCCTGTCATCTAGGGGAGGGGTAGGGAGTTGGGGGGAAAATTTGTAACAGAAAGCTATGTAAGGGTTAGTGTTAAAGAATTACCCACACATATGTTATGCAAATAAAATAAAATTAAAAAAAAAAGAAACTTACAGCCACATAGTATCTTCTCAAGGGCAGCAACTTTGTTCTTTTTTGTTTTCATAAACCCAGTGCTTAGCTCATGTCTTATATATAAATGTTTTATTAAATGCTTTTTGAACTGAATTATTAATTACCTAAATTTCTGGAAAAAGGAAACCAGTCATCTTTCACCAGAGTAAAACCTGATGTGGGAATAGAGCCCAGAAAAAAATATTTCCCAGAGCAAAGATTAACCTTTATTTTTTTATTTGGGATTTTCCTCCTCCTCTGTGGCAGTCAGGTAAAATCCAAGGTTAAAGCCCCTCTGCTATAGACGTTGTTATATAGTTTTCATTTATTCAGTATTTGCTTATTAAACCCCTTCTGTTGGAGTTTGATAAATGCTGAGTATACAAAGGTTAAAAAAACCAAAATGGTTCCAGCCCTCAAAGAACTTGTCTTCTAGGAAGAGACAGCACTTATGCAAACAAATATGAAGTAAAAACAAAGTAATCCAGGGGAAGGGAAGGGCAACAGTAATGGGGCTTGGCGTCATGGAGGAGAGGAGCAAGCACTGAGAGCATGGTTAGTTGGGGCAATTGGGTTAAAATTGGGGTTAAATGACTTTCTCAGGGTCACACAACCAGGAAGCATGAAGTGTCTAAGGCCAGATTTGAACTCTGGTCTTCCTGACTTCAGGGCTGGTGCTCTATCCACCTAGCTGCCCCTGTCCTTTGTTCTTGAAGAGGACCAACATGACATCACTCTGTGGGGGTCAAGGGACATTGTGTCCCACTGTGGCTGATATGACCAGTACTAGCTTGGAATAATCTGCCACGGGTCAGGCACAAATAGTCCATGTGAACATTTGGGGTGAAGATGTCTCTAAATTGGTGCACTCGTGTTTCTTGTGAGCTATTCCTTTTACCTTTATTAAGATGGATCGTGGAGGCATCCTTGAACTGCTGAGGGATAACCTTCCTCTTACCAGAAAATTTCAGTCAGCTTTTGATGAACAGTGGATTCCCCACCCTATAAATTTTAGCTTGAATAGAATCAGCATCAGGGGCTTTGCCATACAAGGGGAGCCTAATGGAATTCAAAACCTCTTCTTCCTTTGGAAATTTGTCTAGAGAGCGATTGACTTCAATCTTAGAAATACGGTCAATGGCGTCAAGCATTGACTGCTGATGCTCTGTTGAGAACACTATGGAAGTGTTCAGCTCCTCTCTCCAGAATCCTGTTCTTCTCACTAATTGATGTGTTTCATCAGCACTGAGTAGCTGAGATGTACCACAGGTTTTGGCCCATAAATATCTTTCAGGACATCGTAAAAACACTGTGGGTTGTTATTGTCAGCATAAAACCTGCATCTGTTTAAGGTTTGCTTTCATTTTACTTTTTCTAACAAGGTTTGTGTGTGTGTGTGTGTGTGTGTGTGTGTGGAGGGGCACACACCTTAGTATTTATGGCCCATTACAGGTAACACGCCAGCATGTTTGAATGTTGTTTCCACTCCAAAGAGGAAGCTCTCAAGAACAGAGTGCCAAACATCCATCACAGATGATGATGGACCACATCTTATACTTGAGGGAGCTGCCAGAGGACTCTTGGAGGTTCCATGCTTTTCAGTCATTGGAGAGTAGAGCTCATAGAGAGAACAAGTTTGAGCACTGAGCGGGAGGAGATACTTAGGGCCTTCTCTGACCAAAAGCCACACAAATAATTGAGGGCAGAAGGGTGGGGTGCAGTGGGATCAAGTTGAATCTTGTTTGAGGAATCTAAATTTGATAGTATCCAGCTCCCTGGAAAGTCAAAGGGTTTGGAGCTGGTAGAAGCTTTAGAGATCCCTTCGTCAAACTCCCTGATTTTATAGAGAAGCAAACTGAGGCCCAGAAAAAGCACCACTAGGTGTTTGATGAATGTTTATTACATTTCATTAAATGGAATTAGCAATCTGAGAAATAGCAATGATGCTGAGCCAGATTCCTCCTCCTTTGGAGGCGAGAGAATTTAGTTTAATCTAACGAACATTTGTTGTTCAATTATTTTTCAGTTGCGTCCAACTCTTTGTGACCACATTTGGGCTTTTCTTGGCAAAGAAACTGGAGTGATTTGCCATTTCCTTCTCCAGTTCATTTTACAGATGAGAAAACTGAGGCAAATTGGGTTAAGTGACTTTCCCAGGATCACACATCTAAGAAGTGTCTAAGGCCAGATTTGAACTCAGTTCCTCCAGGCCCAGCTCTCTATCCACTGTGCCACCCTCTTCTTGTCATTTATATTGTTTGCCATCTATCCATAAAAATGATTTGAAATGATAGAATAGGGACAACCTTCTGATCATAAATATCAAGTTGGGCATGATGCAGAGAGATGTGTGCTCTCCAAAGGTTGGTAATGAAAGTATAGCACAGAGACTGCATTGGAAAGTGATTTCCTAGAGGTGGTGAGATTCTATTTTACAAATGACAGTTTCAGATAGAAAGCTTCTTGAGGGCAGGAGCTTCAGGGTTTCTTTCCGTATCTCCATCGCTTAGCACGGTGCCTGGTATATAGTAAGCACTTCATAAATGCTTGATAGTTGATTGATTGATACAAGTTCTGCAACATTGTAGGGTCTCTAAGTAGAGATACATGGTCATTCAAAAACATTTGACCCAAGAATTCACTCAGGAAAAAAAATCAAGTAGGCAAAGAATATCTGTTATTGACACTATGATATGCAGTTAAAGGGACAACTTAATGGACTAGTCCATCAGTGAGATGGAGACAGAGATAGAGACACAGAGACAGTCAGAGAGATACACATACAGAGTGTCTGTGGATCTGAGACAACTTTTATTGTTAAATAAAGATGAAATAACCTACATAGGGTAGTGATATTGGGAGATCAGGGAAGGCTTTAGAGAGGAATTGATATCTCAACAGGGAAGATTGAGACGTGGTGATGAGGAGGGAATATATTTGAAGGTTGGGGAACAACTTGTACAAATGAAAAAAAAGGTGGGAGATAGAACATTGAGTTCAGGAAGCAGTTGTTAAACCACTTTGGATGGAATATAGAGTGTCTGATATGTAGTAGCAATGTAGTGTGACCCTGGTCAAATTGCTTAACCTTGTTTGCCTCAGTTTCCTCATCTGTAAGCTAGAGAAGGAAATGGCAAATCACTCCAGTGTGTCTGCAAGAAAATCCCACTTGGGGTCTGAAAGTCAGACAGCACTGAATGGCAAAAAGTGTTGGCATCTTTAGCCTGCTAGAGTTGCTGATTCACAGAGAACAGGGATACTGAGGGGGCATCTTTTCCAGTCAGTCAAGAATAAATGACTGAAGAAGCTATGTTTTTTAAACCCCAGCTGCTAGAAAACAAGAGACAAAAGACTCGATTATCCATCTGAATAGGATGATGGTTCCTGTGTCTCTCCTTGTGCCCAGAGGAGAACTGGCAATTTCATGTTTGTTAGTTGATTTGTTTATTGCCACGTCCCAATGAGGGAGGGTGGCTCCATCTTATCAGACAGGAAACTGAGGTAAATCAAAAAATGAAGTAGTGTATTGTGCTAAGAGCCCCAGATGGGGAGGCAGAGGCTTTGGGCTCTAGTCCTAGCTCTGGCACTGCCTTGCTGTATGAGCTTAATCTGATCCCTCAACCCAACCTCAGGACTCAGTTTCCCCCTCTGTAAATGACAGTATTGGATTAGAGCATCTCTAAACTCTTCCAGTCAAAGTAATTCCATCCCTCTGAATATGCTATCTGCTTTCTGCCTCAGTGCCTTTGTTTGCCTGGGCCCTTCTTTCCTCCAGCTGAATTCCTTTAAAACTCAATTTTGGGGTTGGATAAGAAGGTCTAATAGAACTTTTTCCCCCGATCTCTCCCAATTGGTAATGACCTTCATCCTCTGAGGTCACAAATATTGTCTATTATAGTTTTTTCTCATTTTCTCATCTTTGATGAAGAAACTGAAACCCAGGGAAATTAATTGACTGCCCAAGATCATACAGCTACTAAGCGTCTGGGGTGTAGGATTTGAATTTAATCTAACTCCAGATCCAGCACTCTCTCCTCTGTACCATCTGAGCTGCTCAATTATGAGCAGTTATGCTCAATTATGTGAATATAATAGAACATCATGATGGGATGTACTTTCACTTTCACTTTTCAGTGAAACCAAAAATTGATGAATTGATGCAGAATGAAGTAAGCAGAACTGGGAGAACAATTTATGCAATAATACCAACGACAACATGCAATAACAGCAGCAACAGAGACAAAGAGCTCAAGAGGATTTAGCACTCTGCTCAAAACAATGTCCAAATACAATTCCAGAGAATTAATAATGAAACCTGCTTCCCACTTCCTGACAGACAGGTGATAGATTCAGGGCTCAGTTTAAGACAGATTTTGGGGAAGGACATGACTATTGGGAACACATTCAATAAAACTGGTGACCAAACATTTTTCAGACCGAGGCTATCTGTCAAAGGATCAACATTGGATGATTGTAAGTACCCAAGTGCAGGAGCTGTCTTTTGCCTCTTTCTGTATCCCAAGCACTTAGCACAGTGCCTAGCCTAGAGTGAGCACTTAATAAATATTTATTGACTAATTGAAACTGCCGGAGCAAATATCCTGGTAGTGAAAAGAAGTTTTTCCTTCAGGTCCAAGAACTAAAAGCAGATGAACAAGCAGAAACAGAGTTGGGTCAGTGACATTAATGTTTATTCTAGGAGGGCACAATCCTAGATTTTCCCCCACAGGTCATTAGAGTGTTTGAAGTAGGTCAAGCTTAGACCCAGAGACCAGTTTTGTCAGAACTTGAAGTCCTGTAGAGGACTGGAAAATAAAAGGAAGACACTGGGAGTAGAGGGAGAAAAGAGAATGATTATCTTGAAATCCCTTAAGTTCCCAGCATGCTCCTTTAAGCATGTTATTTCTTGGGTCATCCTTTAAATTTGATCAAGTTGGAATGAACAAGCAGCAAATACTCTCTTAACAGGTTTATCTGGAATTAATTAACTCCCAGCCCTGGGAAAAGAGACGCTTTGGGTGCTACAAACCCTGCCTCCTACTGCCTCGATTCCTGGAAATGACTTCAGTAGGTCTCAAAGTGTGCCAACTGGTTTGTCTGTGTAAGCCTCAGATGGTTTTCTGCAGCCTTAACCTTTAACTAGCTCAAGAAAGAAGCAGGAGCTCAGCTGGAGGGGAACTGACCTGTCACAGAACATTCCCCTTCAGCTGCTTGGAAAGTTAGTTCCCTGATGGGCCTTGGTGGGTCATGTGGTATGGGGACTATGGACAGGAGCTGATTGGACTTACCTCTAAGAGCCTGGGCTAACATCAGAAGTGAGTTTTTTGTTTTATTGTTTTAATTTTAATTTATTTGCTGCAGCTGTTATATCACAGGCTGGGAAGCTTTCGATCAGCACCTGGCTGCTTGCACTGGATCTTTTGGGATGGGAATGAGGTGGGGCTGATTTTGATAGGAATATTCAAGGCTATCTGATAAGAGTCATTTTGTTTTTCCATTTTTCCCCCCAATTACATGTTAAGGTAATTTTCACCATTGAATTTTGTAAGATTTTGAATTTCAAATTTTTCTCCCTCCCTCTTCTCCCTCCCCCCTTCCCCAAGACAGCAAGTACTTCAATATAGATTATACATGTACAATCATGTTAAACATTTCCCCACGTTAGTCATGTTGTAAAAGAAGAAATAGAACAAAGGGGAAAAAACACGAGAAAGAAAAAAGCAAACAAAGCAAAAGTGAAAATAATATGCTTCCATCTGCATTCAGATTCCAAAGTTCTTTCTCTGGAGGTAGAAAACATTTTCCATTGTGAGTCTTTTGGAATTATATTGAAAAGAGCTAAGTCTATCATAGTTGATCATCATAAAATATTGCTATTTCTGTGCACAGTGTTCTGGTTCTGCTCACTTCACTCAGCGTCAGTTGGTATAAGTCTTTCCAGGCTTTTCTGAAATCTGCCTGTTCATTATTTCTTATAGAACAATAATATTGATAGGAGTGGTTCTGTAGCACTTTAGGACTGAGATGGATGAATATGTTTGGGATAATTTTTAATTAAAATTAAAACAACAAAAAAAGCCTGGGCTTTTAGAGGTAAGTCCAATCAGTTCCTGTCCATAACCCCCATACCACATGACCCACCAAGACCCATCCAGGAACTAAGTACTTTCCAAGCAGCTGAAGGGGGCTGTTCTGTGACAGCCTTCAGCTGAGCTCCTGCTTCCCCTCTTGAACTAGTAAAGGTTGAGGCTGCAGAAGACCATCTGAGACTTACACAGATGGCACACTTTGAGACCTACTGGAGTCATTTCCAGGAATTAAGGCAGCAAGAGGCAGGGTTTGTAGCACCCAGATTTCTCAGTTCAACAAGAATTTATCAAGTTCTTACTAAGTGCTAAATGCTAGGGATATACAAATAAGCAAAAGGAAAAACAGCTCCTGCCCTGGAGCAGCTTCCACTGCAATGCATTTTCTGTAACATTTTATTGTTAGTATGTTCTGCCATAAATAGTGAGCTAGGAACTGTGTGAACTATATGGAAGGTTAACTTGCTACCCTGTATAAACTCATAAATGTCTGTTTATCAAAGAATGTCCTTTCTTTCTTCCTTTGGTCTTTGAATATTCTTGCCTCTTTCTCCTTCCTCCATCTCCATTCCATTTCAGCAGTAGGAATTACACATATATGCTCTCTCTATATGCACTATATTATATAATGTTATATACTATTAAATTATATATAAAATGAATAAAATACATATTATATATACATATATAAAATACATACACACACAGAAGGAAGTAAAAAGGAGGTGGGGAAAGGAGATTGAAGGCTGGCTGTATTAGGAGCTGCAATTTCTGATCACAAACTGGTTTCCTCTGTCTTATCATAACTTATCCTTTTCTCCAGTGAACCTTGACCTGACCACAAAGTCCAAGACAGATTACTGGCCTGGGATTGCCTCTGTGATAGATATTCCATTAAAAAGAAAGAAAGAAAGGGACATGTCTTGTTTAGCAGTGCTTCCTGGCTTCTATCTGCTTGTTTGAAGGTGGGTTCCCCAGTTTCTTTAGATTGTAAATCTTTCCATTGCTGGCTCCTCCTCGAGGGCAGAGACAGTGTTTTTGCTTTACTTTGTAAACACAGTGCCTTGGACATAGTAGGCGGTTAATAAATGCTTGTCGGGTTGATTGATTGCTTATGGCTCTGCCCACTGAGCTTCAAGTCAGTATTACTGAGGAGTGAGAGTGTTTGTCCTAGCTTGGGTGTTGCCAGGCCAGAGGGAAGCCTATAGATGTGCATATGTAATCTGTCCAGTTCAGCAGAGTTTAAAAAAAAAAAAAAAGCAAAAAAACAAACAATCATCAAACAAACAAAGGAGAACCCCCTGGTAAAAAGTCTTCTAGGTGGATAATGGGAAAAGTATTCAAGAATAAACAAGGGGAGAGCAGGAAATGGCCCACAGATCAAGTGTTAGGGCCTTCCCACCAGGACTCAGCGGTGTCAGGATGTGCTATTGGCCACTTTCAAGGGAGATATATAGATGAAAGTTCTCTGGGTGAGAAGGGAAGAGAGGGTTTTTTGTGTGACCTGGTGCTGTTGTATGGCAGATGGGGGAGGAGCAGTGTTGTTTTGTCCCTTCCACAGCTGTGGAATCTCCTTTCAAAGCTTTCATACAAGGACAAAAGCCAATGTAGACAATGGAAAAGGAATCTCTGGGAAGATTGGCTGTGAAAAGGCTCTCTTACGGTGAGTGAGGAGAATTCAGGGAAGACCAGTATGAATTATTGTGATCTCTCTCTCTCTCTCTCTCTCTCTCTCTCT
>JAJPUD010007379.1:0-19268 GCA_023553655.1 Myrmecobius fasciatus | reverse complement strand
TTTTAAAAATTTTCCTCAGTTACGGGGCAGCTAGGTGGCGCAGTGGATAGAGCACCAGCCCTGAAGTCAGGAGGACCTGAGTTCAAATCTGATCTCAGACACTTAACATTCCCTAGCTGTGTGACCCTAGGCAAGTCACTTAACCTCAATTGCCTCAGCAAAAAGCAAAAAAAAAAAATTTCCTCAGTTACATTTAAAATAAGTTTTTATATTGTTTTTTAAAATTTTGAGTTTCAGATCTTCCTCTTTTTTCCCCACACCCGTCCATTGAGAAGGCCCATGTGAAGTTGTACAAAACATTTCTATGAAAGTCATAAAAGAAAATATAGATCTTCCCCCTTCCCCTGAAGAAAACCCCCAAGGGGGAAAAAAGTATGCTTCAGTCTGTATTCAGACACGATCAGTTTTTTTCTCAGGGTATGGACAGCATTTTTCATCATAAGTCCTTTGGAGTAGTCTTGTATTGCTGAGAGTAGCAAAGTCATTCATGGCTGATCATCCCACAACTTTGTTATTACTATGTACACAATACATTTCACTTTCCTTGAGTTCATGGAGGACTTTCCAGGTTTTTCTGTTATTATTCTGCTTATCATTTCTTATATTACAATATTCCTTCATAATCACATACTATAATTTATTTAGGCATTCCTCAGTTGATGGGCATCCTCTCAATTTCCAGTTCTTTCCCCTAAGAGCTGCTACAAATATTTTTATAAATATTATACACATCTTTTCCTTTTTTAAAAAAAATCTCTTTTTGGGATTCATGCCTAATAGCAGTATTGTTAGGTCAAAGGATATGTATGATTTTATAACCCTTTGGGCATAGATTATATCTGTTGATCATTTATTAATTGGGGAATGGCTCTTACCAAATGCACATTAAAAAAAAAGTATTCTAGTGTTTTATGAAACCTTTGGCAAAGGCCCAGTCTGTCATGAAGATGTTCTGATATACTTAGGACACAAAACATCCTTCCTTTTCCTTCTTGAAAAAGTTCAAAAATAGGATGTAGCAGTCACACCTATATATATTGTTAGATGTGAAGGTCATTTTTAGCTTTGGTGATAATAAATAGAATCAAAATAACGATGAGGATGGATTATGAATAGCAGTACTGAACATCATCTCCCTTTTCATTTTGTAAACCTTGTTGCTTTCAGCCTGGGCAAAGGGGTCGGTTTCTGCCCTTTGACTTCTCTTAATTTGGGGGTTGGATGGAGAGCAGGAGGACCGTCCCAGGGCAGGGAACCTGATCGGTTAGGATTGTAGGGAGCTGATGGCAGGGTCCGGTGCTCTGGTTTCCCATCTTCCTGAGAGTTGAGGCTATCTTAATCATGAAGCTAATGCCCGGGGTATCAGCTGTCCGGCCCATAACTTGTCATTTCTCTTTACATTTCTTAAGGCAGTGACCGTGTAAGAGTGGACTTATAATTAGCAAGTGTGTTTTCTGTACCTGTCCGGTAGATCTACTAGCATTTCAGTGGCCTTGAGGCAGCAGTATATATCAGAAGGTCTGCCAGTGATGGGATAGCTGCCCTAGTTTCTGGGAAATGTGCATATGTAGGTCATGGATCGATTCATCAAAAAGAGTTTATTGGGCCTAGTGCCTGCTGGTGACTGGAACTCTGCAGAGTGTGGGGGTGAGGGAGGGTGGGGACATTCACAAGCGTGATTGCTCCTGCTCTTCTGTCCTCATGTTTTGAGGGAAAAGGAGTCATTTGCTGAAATATCTCAGACCAATAGATGTATCTTCCTCTAAAAGTTATTAAAATAATTTAAAATCACTTTAACTTAATTATTGAGATAATTTTAATAATTATGCACAACAAATATAATAAAAATTATTAATAACAATAAGAAGTATAATTGATATTAATAATTTAACAATAAATTATTGAAATAACTTTAAAAGATAGGATGGTGCATTCAAAAGATCAGTGTTTGACAAACTTTAAAAAAATAAAAACTGGGGAAAGAATTATCTAACACAAATAAACTTGAGAAAATTAAATTTGGTAGGTAAAGGATTTAGACCCACATCATATAATCCCACTGAATTCCAGCTGAATGAGAGATTGAAATTTAAAAAAAAAACTCTGGAAAAAATAGAATGATTTTATTTATTCCAGTTATAAGGAGAGTTGATATTTTTTTCTGTTCTTGCTTACATTAAAATTAGATTTTTCCAGATAACAAACCAATATATTAAAGAGCAAAATGGTGAATTGGGAAAAATATTACAGATTGAAAATTTGACATCTAAAATTAGGAGCATTAAATGACCTGTGCCTCAAGGGATAGGAAGAAGGGAAAGGCAGGCAGGATATTGAATCGTGGAGGAATGCACAGATGAAGGAGTAGGAGGAGGTCTGCCTGACTGGGACTTGTGAGGTGGAGAAATAAATCACATTAATATTTTAATCAGTGGAAAATCAGACCATGTAGCCTAAGTTCTGGACTATCTATTGATATGAATGAATAAAGCATTTATTAGGTGCTTTTTCTGGAGGTACAGATAGGAAAGCAAAACAGACAGCCCCTGCACTCAAGGAGTCAACATTCTTGTGAGGGAAGACGATATATCGAGAGAGTTTCAGCTGCCAGTCAGCTGGAAAGATCCCATGATACAGACATAGGAGTTCAGAGAAGTTCAGAGAAGGCATGATGAGTTGTGTGGGCTTGAGGAGAATCACAAGACCATTAGAAGTAGGAGAGACCTTAGAGATCATATTTTAGGGGGGCTTCTGAAAGTAAAATAGGTAACCCTACTTTATGGTGGAGAGTGCTCTGACCTTGGAGGCATGGAGATATGGGTAAGCGTCTTGTCTTACACTTACTAGCTATAGACATTCCATTTAACTTCTGTGACACTATTTTTTCATCTACAAAATAGAGAAAACAGTAATTATTATATACTCACTCATATATATTATATATATAATATAATTATATATAGGGGTATTGTGAAAAGACCATATAAATGTCAGCAGTGATTATTATATAGGGAACTAAGACCTAGAAAGGTGACACAACTTGCTAATGAATTAGTGGCAGGGATGGAACTAGACCCCTGGGTCTCTGAATCCAACATCCAAGGCTCTGTCTCCTTGTTGCTAAGCCAAATTGGGCCCATTCTCCAAGGCCCCATTCAAGTAGAGCCTTCTCCCAGAAACCTGTTTTATGGCATCATCTTGTGTTCCTTTCTATCTTTCTACTCTTCATTTCACTTACCTGCAACCAGGAAAGAACCTCTTTCCTGGGACCCAAGACTCCATCTCCCAATTCTTAAGTATTAAAAATACTTAAAAATTAAGTATTTTTTAATGGTTATCCCATTCCATACCTTCAATCATCTTGGCCTCCATGATTTTCTTTAATGCCCACCCTAAAATCCCACCTTCTATAAGATGCCTTTCCTTCCCTAATTTTAATTAACCCTTTCCTTTTTTTTTGATTATTTCCAAATTATCCCATGTGTAGCTTGTTTGCACATTGTCTCCCCTCTAGACTGTGCACTCCTTGAGGGCAGGAACTTTGTTTTTCCTTTCTTTGAGTCCCCAGTGTTCAGCATAGTATCTGGCACATAGTAGATGCCCAATAAATACTTGTTGATTGACTGCCTACGAAAATGAATGAGAAGAAGCAGATCATATTCATCTTTTTACAGTGGGAGTTGTGATGAGGTGAGGGATCCACCCAGCTGCTTCCATTCAGTTTGCAAAGGATTTTTCAGCTGACTTCAGAAAAGCTTGGTACATTCCATCCCTCTCATTTAATGCAGGAACCTTTTCTTGGACTCATGATGACCCCCAGTGGTAAAGCCTGAGAAGCTGTCAGGGTTTGGCAAATTACATTATGGAGAAAAATTAAACTCCTGAGGAAGCTAGGTGGCACAGTGGATAGGAGCACCAGCCCCGAAGTCAGAAGGACTGACTGCTCCTGACCAAATCTGGTCTCAGACATTTAACACTGCCTAGCTGTGTGACCCTGGGCAAGTCACTTAACCCTAATTGCCTCAGCAAAAAAAAAAAAAAGAAAAAAGAAAAGAAAAATTAAACTCCCCCAATCCCTAAAACTAAGCCATTTGCAATGGTTCCTTAAGAGCCCCTATGGGTTGTGGTTGGAGTTGAAGTGAGAAAGATCTGAGTTCAAATGCTCCTTTAGACAATAATCAGCTATGTGGCTCTGGGCAAGTTATCTCTTCACATGTCAGCCTTGTTTTCCTCATCTCTAAAACGGGGATAATAGCACTAATTTCAAAGGATTGCTAGGGCCAAATGACATAGTAGATTTCAAGCACTTTGTGAACCTTAAAATGCTCTATAAATGTTAGCTATTATTATCCATTAGGAGATTGGAGAAAAGAGGGATGACAAATCAGTGTCTTGTAGCAATGAATCTCATTTTAAAGGCTTCTGGTTGGTTATAGTTCTGATGGCTTATAGGATTTGGTCTTCCAAGTTATTAATTTTCATGCATCCAGGTATTGATTCTGCACTTGCTGTATATGTCAGGAACTGTCATGTTCTGGGAATACAGAAACAAAACTGAATGCCCTCAGAGAACTTATGTTCTTTTGGGAGAAAACAATAGATACCTAGATGAATAAATTCAGAATATCTACAGAGTAATTGCAAAAAGGCTGGGGGGGCATGGTAATGAGGGCCAATGGCAGAAACCTCAATATGGATGACTAAAAGGTGAGAAGGGATCTCCAAATTCTCTCTCTAGGGAGGGAGGTTGCTATCAACAGGAAGAGATTCAGAACTTAGCAGGGTGGAGCTGGCAAAGAGTAGGCTCTAGGTGCAGATAAAGGGAGAAAAGTTTCCTGGAAGAAAGGCAGATTATTGATAAATACATCAAATTCTTTTTTGGGGAGGGTGGGAGATATGAAGCTGAGGTGGAAATCTAGGTATAAAAATAGAAACAAGGTCCTAGAGATGACACAATGAAAGTAGAAACTAATCTACAAAATAGATGTTTGGAGTTAGTAGTTGTTGCGATTTTATCTGACTTTTCAGGATCCCATCTGGGATTTTCCTTCAAAGATACTGGAATGGTTTGTCATTTCCTTCTCCAGCACATTTTGCAGTCTTCCTGACTCCGATCTCACACTCCATCCAATGGGCTACCTTGCTGCTCCAGGTGGGGTGGGGTACTTGGGTGATCATTTGAAGAGCACCAGGTCTGCCCTTTCCCCCCTCTCATACTGGCCTGTCCTGGTGATGAAAATTAAACATTTCTACCAGAAGTCCTTTGGACTTTCCAACCACTCCTACCCCTTTTAATACATTTGTTATTGATATATTAATTATAATTAAAATACACTTATTGCCAAGAAGCCATTATTTGCTAACACTTTAGTGGGGAATTTGCTGATAGGCCCCCAGGCACGAGGAAGGTGGGTATAAAGAGAATTCCTATAGATTACCCCATTTTGCTGAGGATCATCTTATTAAGATGGCCATCAGATTATTAGACTCCAGGTTTATGAAATCTGGGGTTTCAGAGATTCTTCTTATGTGGGGAAATGAGCTACAGAACAAAGAAGGAAATTGCCCTGGGTAAGCCAGGAGGTCAGTGATAAGACTGGAGCTTGACCTTCCTTCTGCTGACTCCCATCCTGCCCAAGCTTGGAAAGCGATCATGTCATTCAGCCTGGAGAAAAAGTTATTAAGTCTGATTCTGGGAAGGGGTCTGTCCCCATTCCTATGCTGTAAAGATGCTACTCTGTTGATGGGAGCTATAGAAATCCTCCATAAAACTTGAGTTTCTACCCCACAAGCCCATAAGTTAAGTGTGGAAGAGGGAGGAAGGCAGTGTAGACAATAGGATGAACCAGTTAACATCCACCCAGTTATGCCGAGTGTATTTGCCTTGGTGATCAGAAACTAGGCAAAGCCATCTCTAGAGAGATAGACCTGCCAGGACCTGTGGTCCAGAAGCACTTGTTGGTCACCTTGATGAAAGTGTGAGTCCCTAGCACTGCCGCTAGAGTGAAGAGGATGTGATCCTGGTTTCTTAAGCTTTGGGGTCAGATCCTGCTTCTGAGGATTGCTAGGTATGCTAACAAGACTCCCTTTACTCCTCGGACTCTCAGTTTTTTCCTTTCTAAAGTGAGATAATAGTACTTATAGTGTCTATATCACAGAGTTGGGAGAAGCTCAAATAAGAAGACTGAAGAAAGGGAAGAACCATAAAGGACCTACTATGTGCCAGGCTCTGTGATTAGTGCTTTACAAATATCTCATTTGATCCTCACAACAACTCTGTGAAGAAGGTGCTATTCTCCCTATTTTATAGCTGAGGAAACTGAGGCAAACAGAAATTAAGGTGACTGACCCAGGATCACACAGCTAGGAAATGTTGACGTTGATTTGAAGTTGGGTCTGTACCATCCAGTTGTCCCCAGTGTCGTTGAGTGGCTAAATGTAAATCATCATCATCATCATCATCATTATTATAATTATTATTGTTCTCTGATATTCTGGTTGAGACAGTGAAGATCCTTTCTTTATTGCCAGGAGCATCTAGGAGCAGCAAGGCAGATATTGGAAGGGATGGGGACTAACCTTTCTCTGATCTCCTTGTGTTTCTGATTTGCAGATCTCTGTATTTTCCTTGGCACCATCCGGGGGGGTGAGGGTCTGGAGGCCCACACCAAAGAGTGTGCCATTACAGGGAGCCTCCGAGACAAGCTGCAGTACAAGTATCGGCTCCGGTATATGGTGAGTCCGTGGGTCCAGCCTGTTGTCCGTGCGGACAATTGCCCGGGCACCAAGGGCCCTGACTTGACTGGAGTCACAGGCTGTGATTGCCAGCCTTCCTTCCATCCCCTTGCACCCATCACCTTGAGCTGCCCATCCCTGGGTCTTCCTTCTAGCTATTCCAATATGGAGCATAAGGAAGAGCCACTTTGGGAATTTCCTGGGCAGAGACCAGAGATATTCCCATTTCCTTCCCTGCGCCCTGCCTTGCCTGTAATTCTCCTCCCCCAGCCTCTCAGGCTATGAAGCAAAGATAGATTAACCATGTCACAAAAACCAAAAATAAGCCTAAAACTGAAAGGCGGCTCCTCTTTTATAGCTCCTGCACAGCTGCCTCCCTGCTGGGGTTTTCACACCTGGTTATTCTGCTAAGAGTCCTTAAAGGAGGTGTTGGTGGCTTGCTCTGGTTGCTAGGTTGTACTATCCCACTTCCTTTGGGTAATGGCTTTGTGATTCAAAAATGGACTCCGGAAGCTTTGGGGGAAGTAATCTCAGAAATTGGCTTGTTTGGCCATTTTGGGAAAATTACCCCCAGATTTGTGGGTGCTGACTTGGAGCTGTCTGGGGGAATAGGAGGCTGTGACTCCCCCAGGCTCACCCAGCTATTATGTATCAGAAATGAGACTTACATTATAGCCTTCCTGACTCTGGTATAACATGTTGCCTCTCGTGGGATACACATGTATCTCCTCGCTGAAATGAGTGGGGAAGGGCTGGATCTGGGGGCATCCTCTTTGCAGCTTCAGGTCTGAGAGAGCTGTCTTGAATTTGTTAGGTGACTTATTCAGTGTCACACAGCTAGTAAGTGTTAAGTGTCTGAAGCTGGATTTGAACTCCGGTTCTCCTGACTCCAGGGCCAGTGCTCCCCTGTGCCATCCAGCTGCCCCAGGGGCATGGTTTTTAATGTGTCAGAGGCAGGATTTGAACCCTGGACTTCCTGGCCCCAAGGCCGGCTCTCTGTCCACTGTACCACTCTTGGGTGCAAATGTCTAACAACTTTGTCTTCCCCTCAGCCTCTCTCCACTATCCTAAACATAGCATAGCCTTGGACATCCTTTCCAGTAATAGTTTTTCTCTTATCTTGCCAACACCTGGTCCTTGTGGGGACATTCCAATACTCCTTGCTGCCCATTGCTACTTGAACCCTCTCCCTGGGTTGCTGTTACCCACCAGCCTCTCCTCCTTTGAGGTTTACTCTGCCCACCCTTATCACCCAGTCCAGCTCCTACTGCCTGTTGTCCACCAGACCAGGTGACTCTCTCTCTCTCTCAAGATCCACAGGGATGGTCACAGCCTTCATCTTACATCCTCCTCTTCAGAACTCTGAAATTTCTTCCTCTGCTCCTAACCTCCCATTTTCCCTTAGGTCTTGATCTTATTAAAAAGCTATTATTGCTCTCACAATCACCTTTAACCTTTCCCCCAATTGTGCTTTACCAGCCCATCACTCTTGCCATGACACTCTCATACCTTTTCAATCTTGAACCTTTGTCAGCCAGGTCAAAGCTACACTTCCCTCTGCTCTCCATTCCCTTGGCTTTTTTGTCCATATTTGTTATGCTTCCACAAACCCAATTCTGGATATCTCCATTATCTGTCTCCTCTACTCCTGCTCACCTGCTGCTGAAGGGAGTCACACAGGAGGACTGGCAGGTTCCACCAGTAATATGTTATCTGATGCCATCTGGGCTCTCAACCAGCCCTTTTACTCCTGCCTCCTTGATTCTCTAACTCACTCCTCCCAACAGCTGTTCCAAGCCTTCTCTCCTCCAATCATTCTTTAAGCTGAAAACAAACTCTTGATACTTTATTGACAAAACAGGCCATTAATCTCAAGCTTCCATTTTCCTTCTCTCTAGATTTAACGCCCCCTTGACATCATCTTGCATTCATTCTCTCCTCCTTTTTTTTAAGAATCTGACAGAGAGAGCCTTTCTCCTCATCAAGACCAAGCCTTCTCCCAGTAATCAGCTATCCCATCTCCTCCCATGTTTTGGCAAATTACCCTCACAATTATTCTTCCTTTTTTCAATCCTGTCACTACTCAAAACTAGATTTGAGTCATTTATTGATTTTTCTGTCTGCTTCTCTACAGCCTCCATCTTGAAGAAACAAAAACAGACACCCTCTCACCAACGCCTCACCAGACTGCTATTTCCTTAAGATATAGTTTTGTATCTTGCCTCTTTTTCTTCAATCAGATTCCTAGAAAAAGCTGGCTTCTCTCATTCCCTCTACTTTATGTCCTCTTATTTTTCAATGCTTTGCAATTTGGCTTCCAACCTCAATTGAACCAGCTCTCTCCAAGGTACCAGTGATTTATTAATGATGACTCTTATGGCCTTTTGTCAATCTTTATCTTTCCTGATCTCCCTGCAGCAGGTACCACCTTCTCCTGAATAATTCTTTCTTTTCTGGGTTTCTGTAACCTTGTCTTCTTTTGATTCTCTACTTATCAAATGAGATAATTAAATTTAAAGTACTTAACTCAATGCCTGACTTATAGTAGATACTTAGTAAATCTTTCCTTCCTTCCCCCCTCATTCCCTCCTTCCCTTCTTCCTGCTCTCCCTCCTTTCCTTGATTCTTTTTTCCCTTCCTCCTTCCCTTCTTTTTTCTCTTCCTCCCTTCTTCTTCCTTCCCTTCCTCCCTCCCTTCTTTTCCCCCTTCATTCCTCCCTTCTTCCCTCCCTTCCTTCCTCCCTCCCTCTCTTTCTTTTTTCCTCTTTCCCTTTCTTCTTCCTTTCCTCCCTTTTTTCCCTTCCTCTCTTTCTTCCTTTCTTCCCTTCATCCCTCCCTTCCTTCCTCCCTATCTTCCTTCTTTCCTTCCTTCCTTTCTTCCCTCCTTTCTCTCCTCCCTCCCTGTTTCTTTCCTTACATCATTATCTATTCCATAGAACCAAACTCTGGATAAATCCCAAGTCCCCATCCTGGCTTTTTTTCCCTCAATCTCTATTCTTTCACTGGGTGACCTCATCAGCTCCCATGATGATCTCTATGAATCTATTATCCAATCCTAGTCTCTTCTGAGCTCCAGTCCCCTACTTCCTACAGCTTGTTAGACATTTCAGACTTGATGTCGGTAGGCATTTCAAATTCAGCCTGGCCAAGACAGGAGTCATCTTCTGAACTCCCCCTTTTCTTTGAGGGCACCTGAGCAACTTTCTAGTTACTTACTTTTGTAACCTTGGAGTCATTCCAAACTCCTCCCTCTGCTTTACCTCACTTATCTGCCCAACTTAGCAGTTGTAACACATCTCATTTCTATCCCCACAATATCTTTTGCACCCATCCCCTTTTCTTAACTTTCATAGTCACTGTCTTAGTTGAGACCCCATCATCTCTCACATGGACTGTAGCCCTCAGATCTATCCTTCACCCTCACATTCTTCACCTCTTTAATCTATCTGCCACAAAATTGGCAAAGCAGTTTTCTGAGAGCATAGGTTTTCTGCTTGGTAAACTTTGCTAGCTCCTCATTACCTGTAGGATCAAATTCAAATTTCTTGATTGGACATTTAAAGCCCTTCCCCACCTGGCCCCAGCTTAATCTTTCCACGATTCCTATTATGCTGTCTAAGATTCAACCAGACTTGTTTTTTTTTTTTTTTTTTTTTTTTTTTTTTTTTGGCTATTCCTTACGTGTGACTTTCCATTTCCTTTCTCATTTCTTTCTCAAAGAATCCCCTTCCAGACTCAGTGAAACTATTGTCTTTTGTCAGCTTCTTGGGAGTAAGAATCGTTTCATTTTTTTACCTTGGCACCTAGCCCAATGCCTGCAGAGTATAGATATTTTACCTATTGTCCGTTTAATATATTTATTTGTGATATATTTCTGTCCATAGTCTATGGGAACGTGTTTATTAGTTTCTTAAAGGTACCATTTTCTCCGAACTCCTCCCACAAAATTACTTTCTCTGTACTTTCTCTATATTTTGATTTGTTTAGTTTATAAATGTTGTTTCTCCCCAAAAGAATACAAGTAAGTCCCAAAGGAAGGGGTTCTTCCATTTTTGTCTTTGTAGTTGCTGTGCCTAGAGGCACGTTGGCGTGTTGTGATCAAGAGAGAGTTGGCGTCTGAATCAGGGTCACCAGGTCTATTTCTGCCTTTCACACCCACTGACTGGGTGACCCTAGACTAGTCATGGAGTGGTGAAAGCAAGACGAGCTTTTGTACAAACCAACAATAGTGGAGAAACAACTTTGAAAGACCTAGGAACTCTGACCAGTGCCAGGGACTACCCATGTTTTCAGAGGACCTGGGATGAAATGAGCCATGCACCTTTTGACAGAGATACTGGAGATACGCTGTGGGATATGTTTATGCCCAAATTTGTTTGGCTTGACTATACAGAGGATTTGGGTTTTTCCTTTTCTTTTTTTTTCAATTGGGATGGATGGAAGAAACCAAGTAGATTTTTGCTAATTGAAAAAAAAAAGTTAATTGAATTTTTCAAAGATTGTATGAGCTGCAGAAAAGTTGCTATTTTATATCTGTAAAAGTTAAAATGTTTTGTCCATATCAATGAAATTATCCAGCCCTGAATTAAAAAAAAAAAATCCCTAGCCACTAGCATAGTGCCCCAGCACAAAGGAGGCACTTGTATATTTCTCACCTTGTATTTCTTCCTTGTGTCTGCAGAAACACTATTTCCCCATTGATTACAGGATCAGCGTACCCTACCAAGATGTGCTCAGATTGGCCAACATCAGCAGGCTGGTAAGAAGCTCCCCTTCCCATGAGCCCATTCACATTGTAGGGGGACTGAGATATCATCATTTCTGCCATCTCTGTATCCTCAATACCTAGCATAATTCCTTGCATGTAATAGGTGCTTAATAAAGATTTGCTAACTGTAACTTGCCTCCTCCCACCAAAAAAACTAGCTGTTTTAATCCACCTTCTCTCAAGAGCCTGGCGTTTATGTCTTTGAGGCAGGCTAAGGAAAGTTCAGTATCATTTTTCTATCAGTCCTGATCCCCTAGGGAGCTATGCTTCTTGAGTGCGGTCTCACTTGTCTCTCAGCACTCTAAGGATCTCCTTCTATTAAAAGTAACCCACATTTATCTAGAGCTTTCCAACAATATTTATTAAGTACCTGGCACTATGCTAAGCATTGGATGTATAAAGAAAGGCTTGAGGGGCTCACCAGTCTGAGGGAGACATCATGTAAATGTCTATGTATAAACAAGATCAGGCTAAGTTGGAGAGAATCACCAATGGAAGACTAGCATTGTGGCAGAGCAGAAAAGGCTCCTTGTAGAAGGTAGGATTTTTGACTGGGACTTAAAGGAAGCTAGGATATCCAGGAGATGGAGATGAGGAAGGAAGGCGGCATTCTAGGCTTGGAGAACAGTCAGAGAAAAGGTACTGAGTCGGGAGATAGAGGAACGGCCAGGAGCCTGATGTGACTGGATTGTAAAATATATGGAAGGGGAGCAGGGAGTAAACTATTAGAATAGTAGGAGGGAAGCAAGAAAGGTTTTAAATGCCAGAGACTTTTATATTTGATTCTAGAGATAATAGGGAGTTTATTGAGTAGGGGTGACCCGGTCAGATGTGCATTTTAGGAAGATCACTTTACTATCTGAGAGGAGAATGGATTGGAGTGTGGAGAGATGAAGCTCAGGAGACCATCCAGTAGGTTGTTGCAGTAGTCTAGGCATGAGACAGCATGAAGAATATTGTTACCAATGTTTACATGATCGTACATGTCTAACCTAGATTGTTTACTGTCTTGTTTACTGAGAGAGAAGGGAAGGAAGAAGAAAAAATTTAAAATTCAAAATCATATAGAAATGAATGTTAAAAAATATTATTTCCATTTTACAGAAAAATAGAGCTCTGTGGTATTAAGTGCAGAAGTGCAGTTAAATGCACAGTTGATATCTGAGGTGGGATTCAAATCCAGCATGCTTTTCACTTTGACATGATCCTTTTCTGTGGGTCACAGTGGACCCTAGAGAAAGCTGCCAGCTTGGAGGAGGTCACAGAATTGCAAGACCTCAGGGTCCTAGGGTCTCAGATATTCATCCATATAAATGAATTGGAATCTCCTTTGCAGCAACATCTAGCCTCTGTGCCAGGATCTTCAAGGATAGGGGCTCATAAGCTAAAGGGTTATTTAGCTTATGCTTCAGAATCTCCAGGGTTAGGGATATACCAGCTGAAGGGTCATTTAACCAGTTTCAGGATCTCCAAAGATAGGGACCCACCACCTTACCCATGATAGCTTCTTTGTGCACAGATGTATTAGGAATATTTTCCTGAAGTCAAGTTTAAATATAGATCCATTAGATCTGCTGCTTGTTCCCAGCTCTGCCTTTGGGTGCATAAATCAGCTTTTCTGATTCCTGTCTTACCCACAGCCTTTCAAATATTTGAAGACAAGCTATTAAGTGTTTCTTTCCATCCTTTCTTCTTCTGGTTCCTTCAAATGAAAGCCCCTTTACACCTCTTATACTGGAGACTCTTCCTGTAGCCTAAGATTGAAGTTTGCCTAGATCTCTGTTTCTTTTTCTCATGAACTTATATCAGCGGCACCTTGAAACAAGAATAATTGAAGGATTCATAACTGCTGATCACACACTGCTGCCAATTGTACTGTCAGCAGGCAGATGCATGAAAAACCAATTTATTATATCCTCAGAGCGTAAACTCCTTGTATATAAAAATCAGTGAGCCCTGAGCAACAATTTCAGCAATCTTAGTTTTAGTTACAGGGCTATAATAGGCAGGCTGGAATTACATAAAGTCAGAAGGGAAAGGTAGTGATTTATATGTCAAAGAATAGAAAGCAGAAGGAGAAAAATGGTATCAGGTAAAATAATAAACTAATCAGTAAACACTGGTGTCATAGCTGGAATTTGCAAATCAGTCTTTGACCCTGGAGTATAATTCAATGTCTCAGCTTGATTCTGCAGGCTCTAGCTAGTTATGTGTATCTCAGATAAATAGTAATAAGAAAATTAAGCCAAAATTTTTCTTATCACAACCCCTATCTTGTATCTGTGCAGTTAAATTTTGAACCCAATTTCTTCTCTTTAGATTTGGCCCAAATTGGCAAGATCTTTTTGAATCTTGACTTTGCCATTCATTGTTAGTGATATTTCCCAGCTTTGTGTGATGAACCAATTTAATAATTGTGATATTATTTTCTTCAACCAAGTTACTGACCATCATGTTGAACAGCACAGGGAGAAGGATAGATTCAAGAGCATCTTCTTGTTTGTCATTGACCTGTTAATCACTGTTCTCAGCATCTAGTGATGCATCTGGTTCTGATTTCATCAAACCATGAGCCAACCTATATTTTGTCCACAGAGAGATCAGGAGAGATTCAGTCGTGTGCCTTGCCACAGTCTCAGTATCTCCGTATAAGTTCCTGTAGTCCAATCTTGCTTCTTGATGATGGCCCTGCAATAGGAGCTCTCTCAGCTGCTCCATCCCTTGAAAGGTGGTCTCTAGTTTATCAGGTCCTCCTCATTCTTGTAAGGGGATGGGATATTTTGTGAGTCAGACTTGACTCAACATTTGTCCAAGTGTGGATTACTTGCATGCAGTTAGGCCAGAGCATTGGAATGGAGGAAAGTGTGCTTTTTTGTATTAAAACTGAAATTGTGGAAATTTATATCTGTGGAAAACAGACAAGGAAGGGAATGATGGTAGAGATATTAAACACTCATTAGTACTGGGAAAAAGCCTTTAGGACCATGTCAACTTTAAGTACGTTGGGATTTCTTCTAGTTTTTTTTCCTAATTCACCTCAATAAATATTTCATTACCAACTTCCATATCCAGGCACATGCTTTGGGAGCGTGAATTTGTGGGAGTCCCAGAAATGGCCAGGAAAAAGTCCTATCTGAGTGGAAAGGTGTGACAGTGATACTTGGAATCTTGTGATCTGTTTCCTGTACGTGTACCTGAGAGGGTTCCAGGTGGGGTGGTACGGAGCTGTGGTCCCAGCAAGGCTCATCAGTTTTAATGAAATAAGGTTTGATGGGGATGCAGGACTAGTGCTAGGCTAGAAGCAATGCTGAAAAGGAATAATGACAACACAGCCTTCCATGGCTGCATCTTCTTATTAATGTTCTTCCTGGGTTCAGTGGTAATCTAATGGATAAGTTCTGCATATACTCAGAAATTGCCCCTAAATTCTCTAACTTTCCCCCTTCATCCTCAACCTACAAATAATAGTCATGTAATTTATGGGTTGCATCAAATAACTCAAGCAGACCAGCCAGATACTAAAACCATGCAAAGCAAACTGCAATAACATGGCAGCCTGTGCTGATTTCTTTCACTTTCCTCCTTGCCTTTCTTCTTCTTATCTTTTTTCTCTCCATTGGCTGGAGGAAGGGCCTGTTAAGTACTTAATAAATGCTTATCGATTGATTGGAGGGCCATGATATAAGCCAAATTATATTTGTGATAATGATGATGACACTAATAACTCATGTTCCCATAATCCTCGTAAGTGGTCAGGTTTTTTACTGAATTTCCCTTGGTTCATTGCAGCAACAGGCGGAGGTGAGCCAGCCAAATCTGCGGTACCTGTGGGCCTCGGTGAACTGTAACATTATGGAAATCATCCAGAATGTCTTACTGAAAGATCACCCGTCGTGGAATTATATTAAGGAAATATATGAACTTCTGGTCTACGTCCGAGAAATCGCAATGGTAAATTACTCCCTACTAGTCTCTCTTCCTCTTGATTTTGCTAGATGGTTGAGGAAAAGGGAGAAGGGCTCAGCCCTGACTCCAGCTAACCTAGAACACAGGAAGGCAGTGGATTGGGACTGTAGGGCAGGAAGTGGGGAGGGAAGGAGTCAGGTGTGTGGAACGGGCATTGGAGGCCTTTCTGTATGAAAACAAAAGAAGGAGAAAGGAAATTATTAGGAAGAATAAGGGTAAGGGTGGGAAATGAGCCCTGTAGAATTCAGAGATGAACTCTTGGTATAGGTGAGGTCCATAGAAGCAGTGGGAAGAACTTTGGATCAGCTACCAAAAAGCTTCTGCCTCCATCACTGACTAGATGTGGGATCTTCAAAAATCTCTTAACCTTCCTGAGCCTGCAGAATGGGGTGGGAGCCTACCTTAGAGTTGTATAAAATGTGTGAAAATGCTTTGAAAAATATAGTTTAGCATCAATTGGGTGTGAACAATGCATAGAGCACCAGCCCTGGAGTTAGGAAGACCTAAATTCAAATCTAGTCTGAGATACCTGACACTTAATAGCTGTGTGACCCTGGACAAGTCACTTAACCAAATTACCTCACCAAGAAAAAAAATGGCTTTTTATAGAAATGTAAGGTATCAGTGTTATTCTTTGTTCTAGAACGTATTTCCATATCCCATCATCTCTTCACTCCCTTTCTCAAAGCACATATCTCTCATGTATCATCTTTCCTACTATCTGTTTCACTTAAAATTTGTGTTTTTAGCACCTAGCACAGAGTTGGGCACGTAGTAACTATTTAATAAAAGTTTGTTGGCTTGACAACCATCCTTGTTATGCTGAGCCACTCACCTGCCATTTAGGAGATCCAGTGGCCTTTTTTGGTGCCTTCTCTGTCCCTGCCACAGGACATAGTCAGCTGTGAACCCAAAAAGCCATGGCTTGGAGACTCAAGAAACTTGATGACTTTTTTTTTTATCAGTATCTGGGCGTGAGGAAGTTTTAGAAAACTAAATAGGGAAGCAGTTAAATAGTAAGAGAAAACAGGTATATGAGAGAGTCATGGGGTTCAGGGAGAAAAAAGAAATAGGTTTGTGCAGGTCGTTTAGCAGTTAGCTGCTCCAATGCCTGGAGGATTGGGAGTCTCATGGCCCAGCTCTCACTTGCTATATGGCAGGCAGAGTTCCATTTTCCTGGCAAATACAGTTACTGGAATTTTTCTTCAGTTTAACATTTCGGTTATGTAGGAGAAAAAAATAATAGAATCAATCTGAGATAGATGCTAGGGGAAACTTTCCTTCTGCTTCATGAAGATCTCAGAAGCTGGGGTAGCCCTATTCATTGCATTCTTTGCATCCGATGCTGTCTGGTTGTGCTTTGGACTATATAAAGCCAGTCAACCCTTGAAGCCATCCTCTCCCAGCATCCCTGCTGCTTCTAGACCCCAAAAGTACAGTCCCCCCGAGCTCTAGACCAGGCTAGAGCTGCTTCTGAATCCCCCAACACAAGCTGAAATTTAGCTCTTTCAAGCCCTTCTAAATCTTTCTGAGAGAATCTAACTTTAACTTAAAGAGTTAAAGTCGTTAACACAGGTCAGGTCACCCTGACAATGGCTTGTTCTTGTTTTGCTCCTTTGTTCTCCTGAAGAAAGGTAACTCTCCCAGCTTTTGGTGGTTGCCATTTGGCTGCTAAGCAGCTCTCAGAAGCTGGTAAAAAGCTCTCAGATTGGAAAGCCAGTTTGAGAAAGGCTTCAGGGGAAGGAATCATGCCTTTCTCTCCTTGGCATCATAGGTTGGCACAGATGTGGCAGGCTTGGATGGCCTTGTCCTCTTACTAAGGGCTGGGAATATATTTTTCCTGTCAAGAGTTTGCATATCACTAGGGAGGGAGCTCTCCCTAGAACTCATTGCTTACTTAAGGCAGTCTTCTCACTTTCTTTAACACACACACACCCCTACAGAAAAAAATGTGTTTTTGCTGCTTTTTTTGAACACTGTTGACACTTTTCAGTGACTTTTATCTTTAACCCCTCAGTGGTAACAAAGAATTATAGCCAAGGAAAACAACTTGCAACATTGGCCATATCTGATGATAAATGCTTCATTCTGAACATGTAATCTTCTGAACATGTCACTTTTCTGACTGCTTCATAGTCAGTCTTTGGAAGTCACGAGCAATCTTATCATTGAGTGGAGTAGAGCACTTGGTAACCATCCCACCTAGATTGCTTCTTGCTCTCTGATTGTTGCATCTCCATCTCATTTCTCCAAATAGTCTTGTAGCCCCTTGAGAGCAGAGACTAAATCTTATGCTTCTCTTGTGGTATCCCTCACCTAAATTCCCCAAGCCCCAGTTTCCTCATATGTCAAGTGAGATTGGACTTCAGTGGCTGCTGAGATTTCTTCTAGCTCTTGAGTTGTATTCTTGCTACTGTTTGTTCTTCCTTCTTTGAGAGGATCATGGCATCAGGGAAGTGCTGCTATGACATGCATTGGATTTAAGCAAGGGAGGGCTGTGCAAGGTCACCCGCCTCACTTTCTCCTCAGTAGTCATCTGAGTCCAGTGACAAAATCCTAAGGAAGCCAGGAAGTAGGAAGCCCCCTACCCCAATTAATCACAGGATTTAAAGCAGAAAGGATCTAACAAATCACCTTTTTAGCCCTTTGATTTCTATTCGAGTAAACTGAGGCTGAGAAAGGGGAACTGATTTGCCCAGTGTTATGTAATTCAACAGAATGCCTGGTGTTAAACCTTTGTGTTCTTGGAAATCCCGTGCTTTCACCACCATGTTAGGAATTCTCAACAGTCTTTTGTACGGGCAGTCTGTGACATCTACAGATCCCTTTCTCAGAATAATGCTGTTAAGTGCACAAAATAAAATACATAGAATTACAAAGTAAACCAATAATTATCAAATTAAAAAAAATAAGTTAATGGATTCCAGGTAAGAACACTGCCTTTCTAATATGTACATTGCCTCCCTGGCATCTGGCTTCATCTGCTGGAACATTTGCAATGGTGGGAGGAGAGGCTCTTCATTTCTGCCATCATGAGACAGCCCCGTTCCACAGTCTGATTTTAGCTCATTATAAGAAAGAACATTCTATCTCCTGCTGGCCTTGGTTTTATTCTCTAGAGCTAAACGGAATGCCTTTCATCTCTCCAAGCTTGGATGGTGACATTAAGAGAGGATTAGTACCCAGGAGGAGAGAGGCACCAATCCTGCTGTACTCTGCCCTGGCCCAAGCACATCTGTTAGTCAGGAAGCATTTAAACGCCTACCATGTGCCAGCCATCTGAAGTATTGAGTTTATTTCTAGGAAGGACACCATTAGAGTCCAGAGGTGAACTACGCCATTCTAGAGAAAGGTTCGTGCTATATAATAGGACTGATTGGGGATATTTTTTTCCTGGAGAATAGAAGAGTGACTGTCTCCAAAATAAGCCCTTTGAAAGCCTGCCACATGAAAGGGCATCAGACTTGCTCTTGGCCCCAGAGGATAGTATTAGAAATACTAAGTAGAGGTTTCAAAGGAAAATTTAGGCTGGATATAAAGGGAAAACTGACTAACCATTAGAACTCTTCCAGAGTGGAATATTCCACTTTGGAAGGCAGTGGGTTTCCTGTCACCTGAGACCTTTAAGCAGGGAGTGGATAACTGGATGGTGGGTTTGGTGTATAAAGGAGTTGTTCATTGCTTCCTGCTCCTCTGCCATTTTGGTTCTGCTTCCTTTTGAGCTTATTATAGGTCAGGGTTTAGACTAGAAGGTCCCTGCTGTTTCCTGCTGCCTAGAACTTCTATGATTTTTTTTTTTT